>DWIY01000011.1:0-26243 GCA_018248615.1 Erynnis brizo brizo
TGGTAATACAAATACAAAAAAAAGTTTGGTAATTGGATTAATTGGAATCGCTTACGATTTCGCAGGAATTATCTTAACGCTCGTTAATTATAAAATTGATTTACCTACAAGAGACCATTTCGTTTTCGATTAGCTGTTGCAAGTGAAGAATTCGTTAACAGTAACTATTGTTTCCATTCATCTTCCAAACTTGTGAAGCGCACCGCTGAACAAACGCATTGCCAAATTGACGCTACTCTGTCTAGTAGAGACAAATCATCAGGCCACTTGGTGCGATGATTCCTTCTTCCTTCTCTACAGTTTCATATCAAGTTTGAATTCACTGTCGTTAGTGGCAGCTATTCTCTTATGTATTTTGTCTCTATGAATAACAATTTTCCTACGTCCTCTTTCAAGGTTTTGATTTAGATGTTATTGCGCTATTGTTACTGTGGATTTAAGATTATAATATTGTTCAATATTTCCTTCTTCAACTGATTCCTCCTTATGGGACATATTCGCATAAATTTCTTCTTGCAATCTTGCACTACTGATGAGTGAGAAGTTAGGAAAACTTCTCACTACATTGTTGGGAATTCGGGATGCGTCAGAATGAGAAATATTAGAATTTAGAATCTTTAGTCCTCCACGCTGGCCAATTGTCGGTTGATGATGTAATTTCATTCAATTACGTAAATGTATTCTTCGTGATGCGATCATAAAAGTAAATGTTTGATTTTAAAATTGTCGACGACCAAGAATTGGTGTCGAATGATTTGTGAAGCAAATGTCGTTCTAATTTTCGGTCGTATCATAAACTAGTTTGTGATGTAAATCGAGCTAAATTTGGTAACAGATTCTTACATAACGTGAAGTTTTGCTCGGAGTTAATGTTTTTCTTGAATGTCTCATATTGCCAATATTATAATAGATTCGAGTTGAGTATTCGCAAGTTCTTGCCACATTATCGATGTATTGTGTTCATACAGTGCCCGCAAGGCCAATGTAGATAGCAATACTACGCCAAATTTATCACGTCGATAATAATTCTTTACTGAATACTTTCTTGATAATTCTAATATCACGAGCTCACGAGGTTTTATACTCTTTTAAATTGCATTTTATTTGTTTCCTATGAAGATATCTTTTAGTTTGTATTTGACGTATTAAATCTTTTATTGAAAAACATAACATTTGAGATAAATTCTCCAGGCAGTATTTAAATGGAATATGTAGGTACATAATAATATTTCGGGAAATGAAAGCAAGAGGAGCGTATTAAATCGATTGCTCACGATTATCGAATCGATGTTCACGGTCATCTAATAAATCGAATCGTGTCTGATCGGGTGAGCTGCGATGTTATTTCGAAATACGATGAGATCACGGAAACGAATTAATTCAGGAACTAGTTCAGATTTATCGACACCGCTCGTTAAAACCAATGCAATTGTTACATAACGGTTTTTGTGCATGTTGAAATTTGAAAATTACGTCTTCATTTACCTCATAGCGATAAAATTTCTTAAAGTCTTAGAAGAACAGAAGCCATAAAAAAGGTCTCAAAAGAAACAAACTGAACAGTAGTTAACAAATCGATTGATTTCGGTACATCGATGTTATCAGTATAACAGGAGTACAAAGGGAAGTCATAGCAAAAATGTCGCGGTGAATAGATGATCTGACAATACCGTGAGCAGATTAGGACCAAAGTGACGTCGATCAGGGAAGTTATATGTCCAGCAGCAGACTTCAAATGGTTGGAAAGCCTGAAATCTATCAATGGCAATTCAGGTTATTTGTCTCGGCCTGTACTCTTTTCAGCAAGTCCTGATCATCTTTCGAAGGTTTTTCTTCCTCAGCGGTTATTGTTCCTCCGGATAACTTTGCCAGCCCCATTCACTTTATTCACTTTGCTATAGTTAGGTACGTTTGTTCGTTGCCCAGTTTTATAATACTAGCTTATAATTTGACCTCATACTTTACCTAGTGCTAATGTTCTATACTGTTTGCATGTACATCACTAATGAATATTAATACTACATTACGAAATATGAAGTTTACATTGAACTTTACACTTGCATACAAATACTTAATCTATTAATTAACATTAGGTACATGGATGTAACATACATTGTGTTTACATAGTTTAAGAATGTTGTTTTGAACATTTACCTGTACATAATGACATACATTTTTCTGTTTTTTTTTTTTGGTAAGCTTCTGTACTTAAAGGTTGTCGTCGCTTACAAAAAATTGAAGAATTTAAATGATTTAATGGAACGTCTTAAAGAGTATATTAATGATAACGCATTCTTTACCAAATGCTTGATTCTTCACCTGCTATAGACCTGCTATTGATATTGAATGATATTGGATATTTGTATTGTATTGGTCTTTCTTTACCAGCCTCTACTACCTATTGATGCAATTTTGGTGGCGGTTGTTTATACTATTGCGGCTGTTTACGATCATGTTCATAAGTGGGTTTGTTTTTATTTTTATGAATAAAATCTTGAAATCTTTATCCAATCGCAACTACACTTTACCTTAAGTGATTTTTATTCTTTGTTTTTCTTTTGTATATACTTTTGTACCTATATCAGCTGTTGAACCGGCGGCGGCGAGCGAATAGTTGCATGAACACGGTCATTGGCATCACGTGCGAATTATTCTAATTTTATGTTACTTTCACGGGTTTCATCATTCCCCTTCAGATACACGGATTTCTCTTCGGTTTTGTTCTTTGTTGTGGTCATGTCTGTTGTTTTGGATGGGAAAGTGTGGTTGTCGGAGAAAGAAAAGTATGGCGACCAATTTGTTCCACCGTCCTCTGAAGTAGCTCCGCATCCAGTTCATCATCTTCCTCCGTATCCTAATTGCCATTTCACACGCAAAAGTTGCTAGTCATTGCATACGTTTTGTCGCATGTCAGTGCGTATTTTAATTTTACAGCGACTTATGTTTAAATTTTGACGTGTAGGTTGGTCGGTCGGCTATGTCAGCCAGTTAGGACTAGGTTTGAGACGTTGGCTCGGTCCTGTTGATGTTAAAAATGATGTCCGTTCCGTACGTTGCAGTGACATTTATATCAGGTACTGCACGACGTTTGGCTAATTTTATATCTATTATAAAAAAACTTATTTGCTAATATATAGATAAGCCGCCAATTCACTTCATGCAGACTGCATTCATATTTGCTGCTTCAACAGTTAATAAAATTAGACGGTAATTTATTACTTGAAGGTCCTAATCCTTCTTTATGTCAATTGATTAACTAAAGCCCAAACGCTTCCACATATTTTTTGCAACCGCTTCAAAGGTATATCTTTCCGCTGTCATTTGATGAACAAATGCTCAAGGTGTATATTTTTTAATGCAAAATGAGAAAACCACTCGATGGCACAAACAAAACCAAAAGGACCCATGTGTTGCCCACATAGGAGGCGTTGTTTTTTGGTTTTAACGGCCTTTTTAGAAACCTCATGTCATTAGAAGCTGGTATTTTAATAATATTCACAAGCTAACCAGTTTCGAGTGCTAATCCTTCTTTATGTCGAATAAACTCCAAAGGTTTTCTATCAACTTATCTATTGTAATGTAACCGCTTCAAGGCCTATCTTTCCGCTGTCATTTTGTGGTCATTTGATGGACCAACGCTCAAGGTGTATGGTTATAGATGCGCTACTAAGTGCATTTATGCTTTGCGTCAATTATCTTGATCGTAAGTTTTTCTAAAGGTGAGGACAGGTGCAGCTATTGTGGGGTCGGCGCGTGCGCAAGGAGGGACAGCTTTAGTGCCAGGTACATGTCCGTCTCATGCTTGTGTTTTGTTATTAAGATCGGCAGGAGGTTCATAAGTAAACCTCAGTGGTTATTGAGAATTATCATTTTCGATTATATGAAAACGATTTTCGACTGTACCTACTTTAAGAGCTTTTTTTCTGTGTCAATTTTATCTCTCTGTGTCTCTGTTGATTGTTAGCGTTTGAAGTGATTGGATTAATATCTGTCTGCTTTGAAACTCGAGAAAATTATAAAATAAAGTCCAATTTTCTCATGAATGATTTTCTTTTTATACATATAATATATGTACTTTATATACTTAAGGTAATTTAGGTAATTGTTGCCTTGGTTTTGCTTTGATCGTGGGTCAAACCTATGCTAATCAAATCTGACTAAATCAGATGAATACTTCCAGTATAAGTCAAAAGCTTAAGAAATATATACATTGAAGATTACGAATATACAAATTTTTACCCTTCTGTTGGATAATTGGGGAGATTATAAATCAGATGCAGAACTTTCAGAATATCCTTCCTACACCGACGCTTCTTTTTGAATATAAGGGGAAATTATATTTACGTTAGTAGGCACATTCATGACAAAGCACTACTTTATAATTTTTACTAGCTTGTCTCAATCTAAATGGTTAGTGTCTATCCAACTGTGACCAAATAATAACGTATGCAACTCGCTCCCCATCAGCCTTGGGCAGGGCAGCCACATATGGCGTTAGTCGTCAGCTGCCGGCCGTTACGACGGGCCCACATTCAAATTTGACGCCTCACGTGGTCCGTCTTATGAAATGTCACGGGAACAAACCAGTTTCCTGTCAACTACTTCATGAGAGTTCTTCCAATAATATATTTAGTCTCAAGTAACAAGTAAAAATCTTTAGGATT
Source organism: Erynnis brizo brizo (assembly GCA_018248615.1). Taxonomy (NCBI): domain Eukaryota; kingdom Metazoa; phylum Arthropoda; class Insecta; order Lepidoptera; family Hesperiidae; genus Erynnis; species Erynnis brizo. The sequence continues at coordinate 4,665 of DWIY01000011.1, forward strand.
AGTTTCGTTCAGCTTGATTCTACAGAAGGTTAAATTCTACTTCACACAGAATTCACTTGTTATGAGTCTTCGTGGCTTAGTTTTCGCCACAACAATGAAGTGTAGTTAAATTAAAAATGAAGTGCTTAATTTATACATTTTTGAATAATAATATAATAATAAATCATCGTATAAAAACCATATTGTGCCTATAAATTTCATTTTCCCTGAAAACAATTTAAATTTTGCCCTTTTTTACGTCGCAGTTAATATAAACTAGTAAACGTGTTTACCTACCATATCAAAATGACCATCCTCACAATGTAGGTATTGCATTTATAATATTATTCACGTGCAAACCGCCAACACACTCGTAGCATCCATGTGCAAAATGATAAAATCTCATTACTTATCGAATCTTGGAATCATTTCTCTCCACAACATAATTACAGGCATGTTTAGCTTTAGCTCTGGCAACACCTTTTCTGTGTCGTTTTTATGTTTTCATTAAATTTGCGTGACAGTCTCTCCACGCCCCCTGGTATCTTTTTCTTTTGCATCAATTCCTTAGCGCTTGGTAAGACTAGGCCATTTGTCAATAAATGGTTTTTGTGTTTTCTTTATTGACTCGTGAGATTTTTCTTTGTATTATGTATTTTGGTATATATTTGCCATTAATGATAAGAACAACCAATTTTAGATTTACGCGTAATATAAGAAAGAAGCTTTTCAAAATGAAGGAATTACTATTTTAACCTTTCCTGTCCTTAAGCTGCACGCCTGCCAAATTTCTTGTTTATAGATCAAGTAGTTTCTCAGATGTTCTAATTGTTATTTGTCACTAAGTATCCTTTATCTTTCGCATGCATAATGTGTAAACTAAATCAAACCATTATTTGAGAACCTTCAGTAATGTTTTAAATAATTAACTGATGATGTTGCTAAATTTTAAATAATACACAATACAATGACAATGCATGACGAAGAAGAGTAAAATAGTGCAAGAATCAAGAACGTAAATATTCCACACAATAGTATAACATCACGATTCACGAATAGCTTTCCCGTTACAATGAGTTTCTCCATATTTTATCTTAACAATACTCAATCAGTTTTTAAATATCTTTTACACCATTTGATATCCATTTCAAATCAAGTATTAGTGGCCATACTTTTAGATTCAACTACATTTTAGATTGTATAATATTAAATTGCCTACTTCTCGTGCAGTTAAGAAATTGACATTTTTACCAATGTCACCATATTATTGTATTTAAAATTTAAAATAAGTATTTGTGTCTCCTAAAATTTATGCTCATTAAAATCAAGTCTCTATTTCTAGAATTCCCAACATTGTATAGAAAATGAAGTACTTTAGATATAATCAAAATACACAATATGTTATTCGTTTTGTAACATCATGATGTAGAAATCTATCTTTCTGTTTATCTATCACTATTTTAAGTCCACTGGGCATGGGCCTAAGCTAATCGGCGCTACCCGGCCCTGGGCCACCTGAATCCAAATATCCAAATGATAAATGTTTTGCAACATTATATTAAAATCATAACATTTTAGATTAGATGGCCCTAAAATATGCAAAGTTCGCCGATGCACTATTGATATCAAATTGCATTATTCGGTTTTCGTAACGTCTGTGGAGAGGACATTCGGAGTATCGGGAGGTCGCATTGAGGTCGCCGGTGAGTCATCGCAGAACCGGATTCGCGATCAACCAGTCTCCGCTCCGGCTAGGCGGCTTTGTGCCGAGTACCACGTTAGAAAATGTTTAGCGCTGACTTTATAACGGTCCACGTTTAAGCACTTTTTAATGTAGAAGACCTTTACCAATTGAATAGACTGTAGATTGGTTTTCAGTTGAGGTCGAGGAACTTTAAAATACGTACCACATTTTAATTCAATGGAATAGTTCTATTATGATGATGTGCTTAAAACATTTTTCAATTTTTGAAGAACCCGTTGTGACATCAAATATATTCTGACTTTCAATATTATAGCAATACAATGATAATGACAAATATGTCTGCTACATTTACAAGATCACGGTTACAAACTTCTTGTTATCTGTTCTATTTATATTGCCCCAGCTATGAAACGACACCCGTGATATTATTATGAGTGTACCTGCATATGCTTAAGTCAAATAAATGCAAATGCTTTTCTTTATCTTATGCGCTCTTCCCTTTTCGGGCTGTTTATCTCGAAATAGAAATAACTTACGATTTATACGTGCTTCTCTTTGTAATTATTTAAATTGTTCGTTGCGTTGCATTTGCATTAAAATCTCTCAGTTCTTAGATGAGGATTTTGGCTGTTTCTTTTGAAGAAGTTCCTAATATTTACTTAACTGAAATTTTACTATCACATAATATTGAAATCCATAACGTACATTATAAGAACCCATAAAATAAAATTATTAGAATTATTTCAACGAAAAAAAAATTTCAACGATATGCATTTTTCATACAATTCAGATAAGCAACTTAACGCCGATAACAATACCATCTACCGCCTTGCTTATTTCATGTTTTATTGAAATTAAATGTCATGTTGCGCCGTTTTCAGTGCCTCTCCCGTAGATAAGGAAGATAACGGCTTGGCCGATTAGATTAGCCCTGTTTGCATATTATGAGTCGGCTTCGCTTTACCGTCTACATTTTGGTGACTAAAAAGGTTGGCCGTGAAGAACAACTAAGAGGCAACATTCTTATGCTACTATTGTGCACATGGCATAATAAAAATGAATCATCTCTATTTTTAAGTTTACCTTATTCTTTTTTTCTTTTGGGTAAAACTGAAAGGTTTACTATATCATCTTTTGCTCTGAATTGTCTGAATACAAATACATGCTCATGCTTCTATTATAGTTACAAGCTTTTGGTTAATATACTGTCTAGACAGACGGCTGGTAGCTTTTAAAAAACTCAAAAAACTCAACTCAAACAACGAAACTCAAAAACTGCAAAGTACTTATTTAAATTCCCCTTATGCGGCTGCTCATTCATGTAAGTAGATCGAACGAATTAAGTCTAGTCTAGAAATATTTCGTTGAAACATATATTATCTAATTTTTATTTTAAAAATTTAATATTAATAACGTAGCGGTATAAAATAAACCTGAAAACAATGCGTCGTAATCTTGAATCTTTATCAGTCTTTAGTTTATCAAGAATTGTAACGATTATACGAATCGAGACACGTAATACGGACTGATGTGTGTAACAAGGTAATGAGTACGTTGAATGTGAACATTCTTCAACGCAAAATTAAATATAAATAAGTTTCAACTCTTAACTACATAATCGTCTTGATGGTAATATAAAAATTCTTGTGCAATGGCCACAGCGAATTAATGGTGCCCATAGCATTTTGGTTAATTTAGTTAACTTACATTCTCTCGCGTCATTTGCCGTCTTTGTGTTGCACTGTCGTTCACAGGGTTAATAGCACATGCACTTACGTGTTTTTGTTTATCGTTTATTGCAATAATAACTTGTGCAATTCTGCACCTAATAGCAGTCGTTATGCCTTTGACTTTTTCTGGTTTATTTGGTACAGGTAGTTTATAAACCTTTTTATTCCTCTCTGAGTCTAATCCGTATGTTAACGTGGACAAAGTCACGGGCGGAATCTAGTAATCTTACCATTGTCATGTTTTAAGATGGTTTTCTGTATTAATGTAGTTTCCATTCCTTTCATTTCATTTATTACCGTTACTGATGACCAGAGTGCGGTGGCAACGTCTCGACCGCAAATCGCTACCATTTCCACTGCTGCGGTTGGACACCAACAACTAACCGTAAGATTGTTGGCTTTCCATCCATATTTAACGGTTGTACTCGTAATAACTTCGTCATTGTTATATTTGTCTCTTAGTACCTACTTGTCTTAGATAGTCGTCTTTCTCTTTCTTAGATATAATAGATATTCATCCTATCTTAGAACCTAATGTTATGCGTGATTATTTATCAAATTCGTAAAATTGTTCCTTGAACTTTTTCCTTACTGACCTAACCTAATTTATTATGTTATCATAATCTAGATATCCTATAAACTCTACTTATTATTTGCAGTAATCCTTCTTTGAAATGGAGATGTTTTAAAAATATGACTTATTTCTTATATATCTTTACAATACTGAGCAGTAAATAATATCATGTATTGTAAATTATTTATTGTGGTGTGAGTCGTGAGATTTACTGACATTGAAACACAGGCTGTAGGTCAAGCAATATTTATCACGGAAATCTGCAACTTTCATGTACCTCAATTCTGCAAACTGGTTATATAATTTAATAAAGAACTTGAGCTCATAATGTATAGGTATGACATAATTGTAGTTTTATAGCTTGCTCATGTAGCATCGTTAAAGGCGTGGCCTGAAAGATGTTAGACTAAGGACTAAAAAGCCTTGAAAATAGTAAAGGCGTCATGTATGTTATTACGTATGTCGCAATCCCAAGGTCTTCTTGATTATCGTCACTTCGAAACCTACTGTTGACTTGACTCGTGCGTGACTAATGAAACATGTCACATACAACCATCTTTAAATGGTCGTTTATAGTTTTAAGTATTTTTCGTTCATAAGCTTCACAACTGTAATGTGTATTGATTTTTATTTTTAATGTTTCATAAATCATTGTTTTTTTAATGTTGTTTTGTATGCTTGTTTTTTATGTTGTATGTTGTATTGTGTGACGAATATTTTTGATAAGTTCGTGGTTGCTATAAATATAACAAGTTTAAAAATATAACGTACAGCATCTATCAAGGCCATGGGCAAATTTTAGTCTATTATTACGTTCGTTTAATTCAAGATCAAGGTTGAGGCGTCGTCTAGTAAAAAAATAGGAAAATGTTTTTTTATTAATTTACGTTAAAGTTGTAGGGACCTGATTTAGATGCCCATTTTGTTAGTTGAAAAATATCCAACGGCTTATCAAGCCCATTAGTCTGTATGACGTCAGCTATAGGTATGTGTTGCTCGTTCGAACACGGTCTCTGTAGATAACGAGCTCGAAATATTTAAAATAACTAACTGTCACTTAATCTGAATACAACATTTTGTCTTCATTATCCATTTAACGCTGTCCGGCTCGAAGGACCGGGTGCATGCAGCAATTACCCCTTATCTTACCCTCATTTATATATAAATTTGAAATAGTACAAATTGACATGAACGTTTTTTTCTTTTTATCTTTTTGTTAATTGTTTTCGTATGTACAATTATTGGCGAAAGTGATGCTAAATGAACCAACAACAGTTTTTAAAGGGGAAAGCGGTCAAATTGGATACGCACGCGAAATTATCACTGACGGTCAAACAATGACTGTCTGTTGTAAATGTAAAAGCGTTGATGTGAAACGCAAAATAGGTATTGAGATCAATGTGTAACACGTTTATTTCTCTTTGCAGGTAAAATGATGCAACGAATGACAAGCGCTGGAGTTTTTCTAGTGAAATCCACTAGCGTTTAAGGTACAGCTACGCCGAAACGGTCATACGGTGAATTAATTCCTTTATCCTTGTATTATTTATAGCTGCAATCTACCCTGTTATTTCATATTCCATCATGCTTTATAATTATTAATCTCTTATTGTCATGACTGAAATTTTTAATGCTATTAAAACATAATAAAGCCATATATCTTCCGGCCATCAAGGTTCAATTTTATGGATGAGAAATACTGGCACGTAATAAATTGAAAAGTAAAAAAAAACTAAATTTTGTATTTCACTTATTCCACGAAGAATAATACGGTGATTAACATAATTACTGAACCGCGTGTGGTACCTTCTTTATTATGAATGAATTATAATAATTTTAACCTCATATAATTGTTAATAATTAACTGCACTAGTGATTGTCCTTGAAGACTGCTCATAAATTAATAATGTAGAGACGTATCTAAGATTTCAAAAATGTATGAAAATTCAGAACTATCATTTATGTTTTGTTAAATAAAAATATTTTATGCATGAAGTATGAAATTATTTGAAAAGAATCTTCAAGATTGTTAGTACATCCTATACCGGTGTCCCCATGACAATCGTACCAGTGCATGATTGCAATCATCATAGTAATTGCGCATGCCGTGTTATTGTTGCACACTGCGACATAGCTGTTTTATTCTCGGAACATGTAGAAATTTTAACATCATTTACTCCCATGGAATTTTATTATGTTCGTAATGTGTAACTCTCTATAAATGTTTTATTGTTATTCTTGAAGTGCGCATTGGTCAGGGCTTGTTTTTCGCTAAAGTTAGCTGAAGTCGATTTTCTACCAACCCATATTACTCATATTAGCACGAATATGCATAAGAGCAGCGTAGTGGAGCATGCTCAGGTCACCTGATGATGACGTGGGGTCGAACGAACTCATGGCCAATATTGGGTTTATAAAAAAATTGATGCAGCCAAATATTTTAAACGTTTTTCTGTTACTGAGTGGGTATTGTAATAATATAACCCACTCTAGCATAATTATCTTTTATCGCTGTCGTGTACTATAATAAATAAAACACATTTTATCCATAAAAATTTAAAAATACAAACATAACTCTGGATTTCCATATCTGAAATGAAGCTGTCACTTTCATTAACATTAAAAGTTGAGTGAAAACAATTAATACTTTCATTTTATTAAATTAAACACAGAAAACTCGTGGTATTGCGCCAATAAAATATTTTTTTATTGTCGGATTACGAGTTTGCAATTTCTAAACGAAGTCTGACAGCTGTCAATTTACCTGTGATAGTTATCGAAGATAATAAAAATTTAACGACAGGTACATACAGCTGATTTACATGGTCTACTAGTGCTTAGCAAAATGTCAAACCATTCGATTTTGAAATTGGCAAGAAACTGTTAAATATCAATTTTTGTGTAATCCTACTTGAAATAAATATTACGTTAGATTTTTTATTAGGTAGGAGTTACATTTTAAACTTAAATCATTAATTGAGATAACAACGTTAATCAATAAAATTTTAAAGAAAAAATATTCACTTCACAATGTAATTTTTAATTCAACGACATAAACATTTTAAATTGTTATCTAACGATGTAATTTTTAATTCAGCGGTATAACCATTATTTTGTACTCTAATGATCTTCTCCTTTAAAATAAAAATGCCTGACGCAATTACGCTAAAAGGAGTCTGAACGTAAATCGATGGCAGCTTCTAATAAAATTTCCGAGTACCGACTATCAATATGCAATTTTCTGTTTAACGACACGGTATCCTTAAAATCTACTTCGAAAACGATTAAACACTCGTAAGGTAATTAAATACCGACACCAACTAGTGCATGTTAATGGTAATTGGCAATAATTATTTCGCCGCATTCTATCTAAGGAGAGCCATCTTTTTAGTTAGCGGGTGCAACCCATCGGTCCCTCACATCGAATTATGTTCCGTCGATACATATAATTATCGGGACGTTAATCCCTCTAACGCATCTGCCGCATTCATATAATTTGTTGTTGAATGCCTTCAAGTAGATAATCTATCGTAGATAAAGGTGCAAATACGCGCGATTATGTACGACCAAATGTATGGCGAATATCCTTAGAAGACGCGACGAAATTGCATACTTCCTCCGGAAAATTGTCACCGGCATCCGGCTGGCTTCGCGCTCGTAAATAGCTTTTGTCTTTCCTACGAGTTAACGTGTGCTCTTTTTGCTCGTGACTAGTCGAAAATGTCAACCGTACGAACAATGCGGTCAAACCTCCATAGATTTTTTTTAACTTCGACCTTTATGGCAATATAGAGCTACGTGTCGCGAATGTACGAGAAATTCTTCGACGGAAACATTCTCTGCGGGAATGGTTATTAAAGAAATTGTTTTTAAACTATTTCCAAGACAGATAACCGGTTTAGATGTCGTATATGATTTTGCTCAATCCATTGTCACGGCATCAGATCCTATCTCTGCACACAACGGAGGAGTGAGAGCTAATAAGCTTAACCCATAAGTCCATAACCAGTCAGCGTTCAATCGTTAAATGATTACACAACTTGTATGCTGGCCTATCGAGTGCTAGATGTCAAGGTTCTAACTATAGTTCCTTTCCATATTACCAAACTTGGTGCATACACGCTTTTGAATTACTGTGAAGTTAGTATAGCAAAGAGATTCTAAACAGCAAGAATAAAAAGATAGTAAAGAACAAGAAGTAAGCTAATCATCATCAATGCTTCAGTCAGTTCCGTTTTCCTTGAATTAATTTATGATGTTTGTTACTTGAAATATTATAGATGCATTTAAACAACTTTATGTAATATTAAATTGTGGTCCAGTGAATTTCGTCTTCTTTGAATGATTTTATGATGTTATTATAATTATAGATGTTTTTAATCTTTAGGTTATGAGGTATTGGGATTTTAGTTTTGCAATAGTTGTAAATAAATACTAAATCTTGTATAAATAGTGTCATTTGGGTCATGGGTTATTTTAGGCCCTCCTCTTATGTATTTTGATGCTATGGTTGTAACCTATTAAATTCGTTGATGTGCCATAAAAATTACATATTTATACCGTCACTCATGAATTAGGTTACCAGTTCAGAGCAACGACCTTGTTAAAGTTCTTAAAAGGATAACCGAAACGGTCGTCATCTTTGAACAGCTCACTTGTTTAAAGCTGTCTTTAAATCATTTCACGTATAAAATCCTTCGTGAGGCAAGGTCGTGATGTCATTGTCGTCACTAACGCATGACTATAATTGTACGGGCTGAGATCATCACAATTTAATATATGAGCGGGAAATATTATAAAGTAAACATATTGTGTTAGACAGCTGCAGGATGGTAGGGAATTTCGAGAATGTGTGCGTCATCTTTTTTAAAAGGATCGTATTCATAAATCTTATAATGTGGTGCTTACATGTTACACACAACTTAAAAATTAATCACATTTTAATACATCTATCACTAAAGTTTAAAGAATTTTGCTATCGTTTTATTGCTGTCTCCACAAATATTCTTTGAACCCTTCATTGTTGATTCAATCTCAAACTTAAAACCTTTCATTCACTAAAATTCCAGGTGATTTAGTTTCCAACCTTTACAAGTCTCTATATAAATAATTTATTTAATAGATCAGTTTTTTTAAGTATTGATGTTAGTGGCTTAAATGGTAAAGCATTAATTAGCAGGATGAATTCAATAACGAGGAAGCTTAATACATTTTGTGATAAAGTTTGCCCTTCTAATTTGTATTTTGTCCTTTTGTAATCTGTTCCGGCTAGATCGGCCAGTGTTTTGCGTAACTGTACATACACAAGGCTTTTGAAGATTGGCCACGTCGTTCTAAAACAGAACATGAAGCAATTTTGTAACAATGTCACCGTATTTAGCAACGCTTTTAAGGGCAGTAGTACTCCATTATGTCAATGACACTATATTTGGATCTGCTGAACATGTGGATGGGTTAATTTACACAGAAATTGACTCACATTTTATGGCACATAAGGCTTCTTAAGTTTTATTAATAGCTCGTATTTGTTTGAATTGATCATCGCTCTATTGTTCCTTGTTAAGAAAGGGGCCTTTTAGGCTTTATTCTGTTATATGTATGTCGATGTCTCACTCATAATAAGTCATTACCACATAAGTTCCTCTAACTTGATTGTTATCTGAAGTCTTGTCTAACTATTTTCTTGTGTGCTATGACACTTTATACAACATTCAACTATCTCGCTAAGTTCGGTTTCCTTTTGCATATTCTTGTTCATGGGCGAATTTGGGTCTTAGTTCTCTGAAGAGGTAACGTATTCGTTTGCATCTTCAGATAATGCCTTGATCCGATTTCAATTTAGACATTTTATTGTTTCTTTACATCATGTGATCTGCACATTTTGCTATTTCTACTTAAAGTATATTTAAAAGTGCATAAAATACGTATAAGTGTTCAGCTTGTGCTTTTTGCTCATTCTGTATTAGGATACTTGGTGGATTTATGACTTATGATGCCCTTCGTATGATTATGTGGACTAATAGCTCGTCATTCTCGCATACCATGTGGTACAAATAAGGCTGCAAACGCAGAATAAATTAACCATTTCTTTTCGCCGTCACCTTACTTAATTAGATTGCTCTTCTCCTTAAACGCGTCTGCTGTTTTTATTTCTTTCGTTATTTGAATGTTGTTTTATTGGAGTGTGTTTAAGTTAAATAAATAGTAGGTTTTTAGTACTGTAATATTTTAATAGGAGCAAAAATAACTCGCCTTGTTAATATTTCTCTTATCATATTATGCTGTTAGGTAAGCTGAGTAGGATGGAATATGCTGCTTGCTCCAGTCGTCATTGTTTTGCAGCCAAACAGTAATGTCGTATTTCCAGTTTGCCAAAATGGGCGTTCATTATTGTCAACAATAGTAGGGAGCAAAAAGTGCTCCCAATCCATCACCATTGTGAATTTGTTGAATAAACGAGAAAATATATATTAATTCGATATATTCATAATATAATTACAATAGTGCATGCAAGGAAAAATTCGTATAATTATCAACATACGCCTATAACGATTATTTTAATTGAGGATTTAATGACATTAAAAACTCAATAACGTATATTATAGCATGCGAAAAATACAATAATATTTGCTTCTATTTAGTATCCTTTTATTATTCCATCATTCGTTATGCGGCTTGCAAACGCTTCATTGAACGGTATGACATGTCAAACTCGTATGACATAGAGCACCGGAATGCACCGGACGATGTTGGGTTTAGCAATCAGCCGCACCTGTGCGCTTCCGGAGGTGCAGCGTGCAATCGCCACCTGTCAGCGATGGTGACCACTTGACACTTCGCTACATAAAACGCTAATAGAATAAAGGATAGACGAAGAATCGATAAAATTGAAAAATAAACCTTGAGTATGGCTAAATGTAAAAAAAAAAAAATGGCTCAGTTCAAATAATATTTGGAAATGTTATCGCATGTTGCTTGAGATACCGCAGTTATTATTGCACAAACCCGTCTGTTGACCTTCCTCTGCTGGGGGCTTGCACTCAACACAGGTTCACAATGAATTGTTAGTCACTACTAACTTAAGTGATGCTATTGATGCTATGCTTCTGTTTCATCTATCCTGTCCTGTCAGTCACCCACTCATAAATCAGTTGCTAGAAAGCCAATCTTTAACCCAGACTGAGAGATACTCTGATTATGATTGTCAAAAATTTGGATTTTTCATCAGATTGTAACTACACCATCATTTGCAAGGCAAATACCCACACCGGCTGGGCTTCTTTGTTAAGTACTCAATTTCAAGGTAGGTATTTTTGTCATCATTATCAGCGAGATGAAAGAGCAAGCACTGTCAATGGCCTCGAAGCACACGGAAGCATCCGAATCATTGCAATGGCATCGCGAAATTTCACTTGACATCGTAGACACGCGATTGTTAAACAAGCGATTTGTTCAGGGCTTTCATTTTTTACCAAGAGGCATCATCAGTGGGAGCAACGTATGAAATACTGATCCATGATATATCAGACAGATACACTTCTCTATCAGGTGTTACTTGCCACAACCATAGAACATGGGCGTTGTATCCACGAGCGTTTTGAAGTTTAATGCTGGACATAAGCATCTCCTAGACACCATTGTACGTTGATAGATAATGCAGGAAATTGGTGAATTGCCAAATAATTTAGAAAACTGAAGGTGGATATCGATGGAAGAAAGGGTACGGACATAATTTGTGTGTCAAATGTTGAATGACTGTGAATGTGCTGAAAGTGAATTCTTAATTCTGTATTTTTCCAATCATTTATTCAAGAATTCATCCAAAGTTTTTTATACTGAATACCTGAACTCATCATTATAGACTTACGCGTGACAGAATTCATAAGCACATTCAAATTAAATTACAATTTGTTGACAATAAATCGAAATTCAATCTCACTCTAACGTGCATTAAAGAGTAACGTATCGCTGAAGACAGATTTGTTAATTCGATTATAAACGATCTTCGCTCATATTTATCTCAGTTTGATACTTTCGGCTTCTAATTGTGATCCAAGCAATTTGTTAATCAACTTGTCTGGAATAATATAGGTATCTCGTGTTTGAATTATAGCCTCTTTCAGAGAGAGATTAATGTACGAAAATATAAACTATAATTTCTACGCCTGAAGCATCTAATGCAAATAATACATCAGTTCCAATTTAAAACAATGGCTGTCCTGTAAATGCGGTCTTCTGATGCAAACAAACACCACATTTAGTGAATGGGCCACAGCATTCCACTTCTTCCCGTTATACAGAAAGTGAACATTGATGACTAATAATTTCTATTAAATTAATAGAAACATAATTATCTTTCTTAATTACAAATTTCCTGCTCTTGGAAAATTTAAATTCAAACATCACGCATCTATAAACGAAATATAAATTGTGGTCATGGTTGTCATAGATGATGAAGGCCATAAAATGCTGTAAAGTGGAGGTATAATCGATATTTTTAAAACTACAAGTGATTTACTAGCCGCGATTGCTTTCAAATATTATTTCTAATAACGAGTGGCAATTAAAGACGAGTTTCACTGATTGGCTGTTGGCTTATTATCGGATTACGAAGATCGAAGAAATTCAAACCGAGTAAGGCCAGTAATTAGAGAGGTGGGCACACTTTCACGGTCGACGGCTGGGCGCTGGTCAGGTGCTGGTTTCACTGTCGTGGGTCACTGCACTTCTAGCTTTGATATATCTTACCATGGGTTTCTCCTTTTTGCTAAAACTAGTTCTAGATTTCCATATTTTTCGCCCAATTCGTCACTCAGCAGAGTCATTTTTGTGTCTTGAATCAATAAAAAGACATTCTGTAGAATGCCTGAAGAATACTCCCAGTACCCTATTTAATTCTTCACATACTTAAATTTACTTAAAAAAACTATCTAGGCTACTCTTTACCATGTTGTTGCACCTGAATGTACGATATTTGTTATAAAATATCATTAACAGACTGTAATGTTAACGACATTGATAAAAAACAGAGTCATACACAACAATTTATATTTTCCTCATCGCCCATGTAATGATAAAGATTTCACAATGAAACAACATTGGTAATCCAGTCACTTTCAATTGTTCGGTTTAAAATGTAACGTGTAGGCGGAACGTAAAAACAAACCCAGTGCATTTGACAAATTGGTGGCCGGTGGATGCGCCTGCGCACGCCGCCGTGACGGATTATCAAGTTTTTTCGCCGCCATCTTGGCAAAAATGGCGCGTCTTGCGATGTGCGGGAGATGTATGTGCCGCTTTCGTTTTCATGAAACTGAAAGTGGCTGGATGTTCGGTGGTGTCTTTGACTCCGATGTTTGTTTGCCACGCCTGGTTGGATCTGCGCCTCGAGCCTTATCCTCTCGTGTTAAGTGGCAATGTTGTAATTTGGCGCCGCGATTTATATTGTTTTCAGTCCGTCTTCGCTACGGTGACGCGTCGCGCTCGACTGCGCCCCGCCCGTACAATGTTTCTCTATCGCTCGGCGTGCTAGCTCTTGTTTAACACTGCATAAATATGGATTCCATTTACACATATTGTTTTTCTTTACGTCTTAATACGCTATGATAAAATCGTAATTGTAGCCGCTATCTGCCTGTATCTAATTGCTAAGAAATATTTAATTACCTATTTCAACTTTATTCGCGGCATTTCTTCTGCTTTAAATAGTTTGTATGTAAGGTTTCGTTATCATTCACGTTAAAAAAATTGTTCCGGGGGAAATCAATCTAAGTCGAAACATTATCTTCTAATACTTTTATCTCATCTTTCGTTAATTCTCTATCACGTTTCCTTCAACTACAGATATATGTATAATCGAAGTTTATTGTAGTATCAATAAGTAGTAGTTATTCTATTTCACACCGAGGTTCACTAACCGTTTAATACTCAACCAGACGGATCGATGTTGAAGCTCTACGCGGTGTTAAACGATATTTTTGTTATCTAGTTCGTTAAACGGATTTTTGCTAATATAATTTACCTCTTTACAAAGGTGATTAGGATTATAGTATGACGATAGCCAAGTGGTTTCACTTCTACATGATTTTTAATAGCAATACCATTCAGGCTTAATTAAGTTGTAATTTGATTCCGAGTTACTGGCAGATGACAGACAAGTCTCAAGATTTTCTAAACAAGATACGAAATAAAGCTATCGGATTTCATAATTATGACTGTCGGCAATTTGCGTACAAACCCCGAAGCCTTAATTTTAACTTTTTGACATTTGTAGATTCTACAGTTTGTCTTTTCCCTAACTTACGTTTAAAAATTTATTAATGTCTCTAAAGTAATCCATCATCAACCAATCATAATGGTTTATTCTATACAGTTTTTCACAGACTTTCGACGCAACTAAGTATCGGTTTACGGTTTTCTAATTGTGTTCAAATTGTATGTCCGCTCAGTATGGACTCGTCATGTTTGATGTCGATGTGGTGGTGTCACGCACCATTGCTCCGCCAGGTTTCTATTCCATTCCGTCATCGGTTCTAGGGGTTCCATGATTGTTGAAGAGTCATGGATAACACTTTTCTTAAATGTGCTTTAAGTTGAGATCATGGCAAATGTAACTTGGAACACCCTTCTGATCGATGGTACGATGACCTGCGCCAGGTAGCGGAAGCAACTGGATGAGGAGAACCGAATACCGTGCTCAGAAACCTTTGTCCAGCTGCAGCTGGAGATATAGATTTTGATAACCTTTCCCTAAAGATGATTTGGGAATCAACTTTAATCTAAGTCAGTTGTGTCTTAGATGTCGGTAAAAAAGTATATTGTTCACTATTCAGGAAATATGCAGGCTTGTACGACTAATCTTCCAGCCGACTGCTCTTTCTCAAAAATTGTATAGATAGGTAATATGGATTTAACAATGTCAAAAACCTAAATATTCAATCATGATCAAAACGTTTAATCCAGAAACTGAATAACATTACTAAGAAATTTAAAAGCGATTAAGCATGTTCAAAAAGCATATTGTAAGGCAATGTTACGTAAAAGTTACTCCACGAACAGTATCAGAATGATATCGGTTACGATTTTATCAAAGGACAATTTGTAATACCATCGGCAATCGATTACACTTGATAAATAACGTGGAAGGCGCTTGTGCGTTACCTACTATTCTTCGTTCCTCCCATACTTCAGCCAAAATTCAAAATTTCTGGACATAGGTCTCTCACCGCCTCTCCCAAGGTTCAAAATCCCTTCTAAGGCCCAAATAGGTCTCTCCCTCCTTCGTTTTCGCATCCAGTTCCTTCAAACAGCGTCGCGTCATCAAGCAGAAGGACTCCTACGTTTGCCAAGCCGCAGTCTCAATTGTAAAAATTACCTACTTATATTACAATTATGTGTTTAGTATGAAACAGTACAATAATATGTATATAAGTAGGTAATTGATTTATGCCGTTTCCCACGGAGTTTCTGCAGCGTGGTCACCTCACGTTCCGTTGTCCATTGTGGCATGCAAATGAAAACAATATTCACGATAGATAAATTACACACAATTCCATCCTTCTGCGTCATTTAAGTCTATAGTCTACCCAACTAGTTTGTAAAACCTTGTCTACAGACAGAACCTATAACTATGATCAGTTGTTAGAATCATTGCTGTTCAACTGGATACCGATCCTATCATATCCTGCCGTGAAAACGCATGTTCTTCGTGCGTGCGTGCGTGTTTCGTTTTGTCGGGGATACTCTTTCAAGTGATCGTCCCGCAGTTTCAGTAGTCGTATCGAGATGTCAATATGACATACGATATACTAATGAGTGGTGTTTACTTAACGAATACTTTGACGATAGTGTTCATGCTCACGGCGCAGGCTTCGACTATTGCGACCTTGACATCCAGTGCCCAACTACCATCATCGAACTCCCCTTTTTCTCTCTTTTGCGCTGAGGGTTAAAAAGGCGGCTGCGACGCTTGTCAACTACAATGGAATAAAAAAAAATGTCAACTGGACGTGCCTCGACAAGCGTTGTTTATGTGATTATGCAGCGTGGCCATTTGACCATAACCATTTTGCAAGGCGAGGAGAATTATTTACAATTCCGATTAGAAAATGTTGCCTCCTCCACTCTGTATTGGATCGTTTCTACTTTTCATGGAAAGCAACTTTCGATTCAGTTTTTTTAAATAATATAGAATAAGCAAATAACGATCTGTAGTGCAGGTTGTGCCCTGGGTATATACCTGAGGTTATTTAGCCACTGCAGCATGTGAGGAAATATTGTCGGATATACACGTTTCTTCAGTCACCACACACCTTTTATTTAAACGCATTGCATGGAGATTTTGCTGTGTCCCGACTTAACTATAGCTAAAATGGCTCTACCACGATTACAATTCCAGCATAATCCACCAAGGAAGAACTATAAAAATATGAGGATTTTTTTATCTTCAAGTGGCAGGTTAGGTTGCTGGAGAAACTTGAAGAATTGGAGAAATTTGAGAAGACTATGCCAAACCGTACAGTAGCAATGGATTGATATCAGCTTCGTCCTATTTAGAGTTCAATGTTGCTGAACGTGGGCTGTAGTGACTACTTATCATCAGTTATCTTGGTCGTTTGCTACTTCTAAGTATATTAGAACTTATAGTTGACCCAGTAGGCATCGCTCTGCCCTTATTTATCTTCCCTAGATTCATCCCTGTCGCCTCCAGATATTCTGTCTTCTCTAGATCCATTATTTTTAGTCATAATTACACTACGACACCATTTCTTTTTAACATAAGGATTTGAGTATTAGTATAGAATAGCGTTTGCTAGGCGTCAATACACTTGTTGAAAAGATAATTCATATTAATTGTTGTATCACTCGCCACTTTACACCTGAAGTTTTTCTGAAGGAAGTTACCGTTAAATCAAGACGCGATAATTACGTGTTATTAATTTCGGTGTGAATGTTTCCGACTGCAATACATTTCAATTAGTAATTGACTGGTGCATGTAATGTTTATTTGGATGTTCATTTACGGACTTATTACTGGGCATTAGATACTAATTATGTTCTAAAGCAGTCATGCAATGGTTAAATTTCAAAAATATTTGTTTATAAGTTTGGTTTTTATTAGTTCTGAAACAAAAAAAGCGTTCACAAATGAGTAATTGGTCATCAATCGGTCCCAAAACCAACCTGATTTTAATTTCAACGTTACGATTATTTTCAAAAACATTTCTAATCGTTACGGTGTATACTAAAGTAATGAACATATTTCACAAGACGTAGAAAGTTGTAAGCGCGTTGTTGCATGCATGTAAGCCCTTTGGCCTCGAAACATAGGCAAGCCACTGACTCATAGGCATCGTGTTAACAAAGAACCGTTTTGGTGAAATCAAGCGCAAAGAACTTTCGTAGTCGCAACATAAGTAAAGTGCCACGTTTTGACAGCTGTATTTTTTAAGTTATTCTAGCAAACAGCTATGAAGGCCACCTGATATTTAGTTGTCACATCAGCCCATGGAAACCACACCCAACCTCAAATAGAGGTTGTATGCGCGTGCTTTGCTACTCATAAGGATTAAGATGGTGCTAGTAAAGTACATCCAGCAACAATAGCTCCCCAGCCGGAACACAAAACATGAAGAAAACCCGGGCGTAGCTCGCTATGGCTCTACCACCTAAAGACCTAACCACTTTTTAGGTTAGTCAATAAGTAGTTATAGACTATTGAACGAATCACGGAGCACTCGGTGAACCGTTTAGAATGACATTGCCTGTGCAAGATCAATAGTCCGCCGCCCATGACATGCAACGTAACGACAACAGATCAAGAACAAAACTGTATGTATGTATGTAGTAAAATATTGTAATAATTATTTTTGCTTATGTGAAAACTTTTGGTTATTAGGAATTTACTGATTTATTAAAACAGGAGACTGATCTTTCAGCTCCACTATCGTATTCTGTCAATGTTTTATGGTCGAGCTTTCTTCGTCGGTCTTGGCCATTTACTTGGCTGTATAAAATTATAGTTACAATCTTTAATCATTGGATCAAGCTCCATGGCTGCTATGTCTATTTCAGGGGTATTTTCTTCCATGGATTTCATTGTAAAGAATTTTCGCGTCGAAAAATACCCACATTTTCATTGCTTTCTGAGAGACTTTGACCTCACAAGTCAATTTTAAGGATTATGTTTGACTCATTAGATCATTGGTACTGCAATTGCACATTTCTTATCTCTAATAATATTCAGTTGGTACAAAGAAAAAGTTATACTACTGCCAATTCAGTAAGTCATTCACCACAAACCCGATGTTTACGTACAGTTTGCCACAAACAACTATAATATCGGTTGTCGCGAGCGGTTTCATGTCGAACACGAGCAAGATGTCGGCGGCTGTACATCGTGCCTCATGCCTGGCAGGTAGGGCTGGGATAATTCCAATTTCATTCGCATTTAACATTCGGAAACTAACAGCTTCATCATAATCTCAGCCCTTCATATTCCACTGCTGGAAATGGTCATCCCTTAATCTATACCACTCCGCCAGGGCTCTTTAAATCCAGTGGTTTCCCGCTGTCTTCTTTAGGTCATCAGTCACCAGGTCGAAGGATAGCCTATACAACTTTTGCCGAGCCGTGGTCGCCATTCGAACACTTTAATGCCGAAACGCTTAGGTACAGTTTAGTTTTTGGCAAATCTGTGATCTTTCGCCAGGCGAGGTGAACGTGCCAGGGGAGCGGCCGTGTCTAGAGTTTTGTGCATAGTTTTCGATAGCGTTCGGAATACTTAGAAAGTAATTAAATTATGGAGTCTCTCGAGAATCTTCATAAACTTAGCTATAAGTACATAGTTTTAAAACTGAACTTATTAACGTTTACCTTACAAAGATGGCACGGCAGCCCTACTCTTGCTTGTAAGGTAACAATGACTTATGAATATTCGAGTTTCCATCTTGACTACTATTTGCATTCATCTTTCGTAATTTTTATACACATGACAAAATTGTCCTTTTATATAAATTTTTATTGCTACCTAATTATAATTCCGGTTATAAAAATAAATGGTAATTGGTTCTAAAATTTATGAAATACTTACCTATGAGTAGTAGAATTTATTCTTCCGTTGTATGTTAAAATTTTATTCGCGATTACTACCTACTACTAACTTTATACATATACGTATACGATATATTTATAGTTACATAATATCGTATCTAGCTATAGCGTCAAAAAAATGTTCATACTTTTTTAAACAATTATTTGAATAGTTTTTAAGTACTTAGAATCTAATTATGAGAGAACTATTGGGAAGCAACCTAAAAAAAGTAGGAACAATTTTAAGAGATAGCGGGAAGCAACTGAAGAAGATTTAAAAACCTTTAAGGAAGAGAATAATATTTGCATTTCTGCTGCTGCTCATATAAAACGAAGTCTGGTGCAAAATATCAATGCTCACGTTTTATTGAATCAGAAAGTTGTAAAAGCATCGCTAATAGTGCACGAATCAACTGGTGTGGTATTTTTTATTCTTTAGTACTGTTCGTTATCAACATTGTTGCTGTCACGGTGATAGTCCATTGGCTAAGAATTTTGTCTTTCACTCGAGACCTCTTGGTTTGAATTTAGTGTCTACGCAGTACGAATTTACGCCAATCGTCTCTTTGGAGGCTTAACTTTATAAACACATCTTTGGGATCTTAGATTCTTCCTAAAACCGTCGTAAACAGATATAGGGAAGAATCGCTTCATGCACTAGGTAAAAGACTTCCACTAAACCATCTTATCGATTTAAAAAAATATTCAAATGCATAGAAAAAAGGAAGTTTAGACGATCTGTGTTAGTCAACATAAAAAATGATTGATCCAAGCAATTTAATCATAGCTTACAGCATACTAAGCGACAGGATTTTGGTATCGCAGAATTTAAAAGGTATAGTCTTTGTATAAAAGTTAATAGTGAATTTTACAATGCGGATATTCCGAGACGGTTTCGAAAACGTCTGACCCACTCTGCTAGCAATCATCTTTGTAGAACCGTATTTTTGCAATCGTTTATGTAACACAAAAACATCTTAGTTTTTGGTAACAATCACAATAAATTAATCAGAACATCGTTAATGGTTTTGGTACTTAACAAAAATATACTAGAACCACTAATGACAGAATATCTTCTTAAAAGATTATTTTTTTATTGTAATTTATTAGTGGAGAGCGCTTATTTTTACATTCCGTTGTGAAATGTAACCTAAAGATATAGGAAGTAGTTGGGAAGCCAAATCTCGACGATCGACGAACGACAGCGAGTTTTGACGCTCAAAGTGGCTCAAAATATTTCTGTCCCAAAAAGGTCTTCGAGTAGTAGTGACCATTTCAAATTAACAACTTTTTTATCTGTTCTTTTTTGATTATAGATGAATAAAACATAAACATGTTAGAAAATACAATCGATTGTCAATATAAATCTTTGTTGTTTAACCTGTAACTACTTTCCTACTAGAGTTATGAAGTGAAAGGAAAACTGAGTGATAGTCGCTCTATTCCCGATGGGCAGGTAGCTATTACTAACTTAAAAGGCATTGATTGAAAGTGCAATACAGATGTGATCATTCTTAGAAGTTTTATCGGTCCTATAGTTCACAATATTACAAGAAAAGACTAAAGGTGTAAATATATAAAACGACGAAGCAAATAACGATATTAAATTATATTAAACGGTGTTAGATATCAAAATATTAACCGCAAAAATAAAGTTTGAAGAAAGGCGAAAAAAACTAATTTAAGTTTAATGTAGGTTTTGCAGAGACAACTGTTGTCGATAACGTTGACCGTTGGTAGTAGATCCATAAAAATGTCGAAAAAACGTAATTATGACGAAAATAATATTGCTTTAAATCACGTATGTAAATGCTTTTACCATTGGAGCTGTATAAAACATAATTGAAGTTAAAATACCACGCCTGTAAAATCTAAATGAATGTCTTAATTCTTACGAAGTTGAAACATTTCGAGAAATAAATTGGATATGTCTACATGATTAATATGAACATAATACAGCCAGAAGTTATGTGTGTATATGTGTCAGAAGTGTAATTATTAATGTTAGTACGCTACGTCGCCCTACAGTAGCACTATTAAGCGTAATTGGTGTGTATGAATTGAATAAAAGAATAAAAAATAAAGCATTCGACAAGCAATCAATAGCTGCCATTTTAGGGTCTAATGAAGTGGCACAGCATTTAATACAGTCTTAAGTTTATTTTTTATTATATTATAGAAAAATAAAAGAAGCTTGCAGGCCACCTTATGTTGATAAGTCACTGCCTTTTTTTGCTTATAAGGGGAAATCCGTAAATGGACTAAAATTACACACTTTATCATCTGGAGACTAACAGAAACTTATGGCGAATCCCTAAACCACTTCGAAGAACCTTTCCCTAAACCTCTACGAAACTTTTAAGTCGTTGTCGTGTAAAGATTTGATATGTCGAATACGTTGATCATTTAATGCGTTGATCATTTTATGCGTTGGCTCATGGCCTCAGGTATAATAGTAGTAAAAGTGAACTACTCGTCTTTAAAGCAGGCAAAAAGCTTCC
>DWIY01000012.1:0-26224 GCA_018248615.1 Erynnis brizo brizo
TATAGTTACGTCACATTAGACACTTTTTTCAATAAAAAATGTTAACAATATCTTCGATGGAATGTAGTCCTATTTTTTAGTACCATATTGATCCTCATTAAAATAATTTACTGCATAATTAATGTTATTTCAACGACATTCTGTTCAAAATTTATTTACGTACGTACCTACACGTATTTAAAAATCGTGACTGACTATCGATGCGAAACGAAAACTACCCAGAGTTAAGCAAGCTAAATTTTGGAATATAGGTGTACTGTAAACAGAGAGAGGGTAGCGTAGTTTTGGATGAGGGTTAACGATATTTAATAACTATATTTATAAGTTTATTTAACGTTTTATAAGTATCTGCTGTGAATAAGACAAGATTTTGTGGATTTTGATTTTAAGGGGAAGAAGAAGTGGAAAGGGGGACATTAACTTGGAGTCATGTATCTTAGAAGTACTTTGGACAGTCTTAATTGTTCTTATTTTGTATAATATATGTAGCTTTGCTCTATAAAAAGTTTGAAATAAAAATCAGAATAAAAAATTTGAAAAAACCCGCGACGGTTAACGTACAATTGTAAAAGGATAAAATAATTAAAAGAACCCCCGTCTTGAAGAACAAGAAATTGAACAAGAATTCGTGTGCCGTCAGAGCACAGATAATCTATAGGCCAAACATGGCGGACAGTGTTTTCGACTGATAGAGAAAAAAATATTTTAATGTATTTTAAAGTTTTATGGCTTTGTTGGTCTCAAAAAAATACAGATTTTTTTTTGGGTTTAGCAGAACAAATATGAACTATTAAGAACAATTAAAAAAAAGTGTCAACTAGCCCATTCTTTTTTTGTCGGAAAGGACATATTTCAAAGGTGGTCCCATGATAAGGAGACCAGGATCTGATGATGGCATCCCAGAGAATCGAATGTATTTTTAATGCCACATTATAAAAAATAAAAATTAAAAAAATTGTCCAAAAAAAAATTAAGGGTGGACAACCCTTATCACTTAGGGGTATAAAAAATAGATGGTAGCCGATTCTCAGACCTACTGAATGTGCTTATAAAATTTCATAAAAATCGGTCAAGCCGTTTCGGAGGAGTATGGCAACTAAAACTGTGACTTGAGAATTTTATATATAAGATAGCGGTGACAGCCCAGTGACTAAGAATTCGGCCTTTTACTCGAGGGGTCTGGATTCAAATCCCAGCTATACAAACCAATGATTTTCTTAGAAAGTTATGTGCGTTCTTTAAAGATTTAATATCGCCTCTCGTCAGAAATCAGAATAAAGGAAAATATCTTTAGGAAACCTGCATGCTTAAAATCTCTCCTTAATTTCTTAAAGGCATGTGAAGTCCATCAACCCACATGAGACTAGCGTGGTTAACAAAGGCCTACGTCCTTTTCACTGTCAGAAGAAACCCGACCCTGCAGTGGGTCATCAATATGTTTCAGATATACTCAGCATCTCAACCCTCATCCCTTGCACCACAGCCCAAGTGCAGCGGGTGCCAAACTGGCGCGATGTGCTTATGTCGCACTCGATATTGCCTCCTGCGCCGGTAACGTGCCAACTGCGCCGATATTCCGCCTCGGAAAAACTGGACAATTGGACATACTTGTAACTTAGCATATTCATGTCTGGGTTCGTATTCCAGTGGCACGCACCAATGACTCTCTTAAAAGTTGTGTGCGCTCATTAAAAATTAAATGTCACCACTGCTGATACGGTGAAGTAAAACATCATGCGGAAGAAAAAAACCTGGAAATAAGATGGGATCGCTTGTATTTGGACACGAATCTGGATTAAATAACAAGGTAAGGAGACTGATATTGAATCTCTCTGTGGTGTTGTTATCAGTGTCTTTAGTCATGCTAAAGCAGCTAATAGGTCAAACAGGAGGTACAATACAATACAAAAACACTTTATTGCACAACGATAACAAGGAAAAATAATTATAAAACAAAGGGTGATTGGTAAATGTTTTTTAGTTTTTTCCTGCAATAATAGGTTAAGAGTTTGATTGAACTGCATAAAACTGAAAAATTTACGTAAGACTATGACCAGGTATAGAAAGCATTTTTAAAAGAGAGTTTTGGTTTTGTTCACAGAAAATGTAATTACATTCAGAGAAAGAAGTATGAAAGAAAAATGAAATTTCTATTAAATATTTGATATTCAGATACACTCACCGACAAAAATAAGTGGCGATGATACACAAAGACAAAAATAAAGTAAAAATGAAAAGTGACAATACAACGATATTTGAGTAAAACTTCAAAGAAGAAAATAAATAGCACGGGCTCGCTGATATTTGCGAAAAGTCAAATAGAAATGTCGTAACTTTCAGGGTCTGTATTTGCGTGCAACCTCAAAGAAGAATTTAATAACAATACAGGGAAATAAAATTAAGGTGACTGTGAAGAAGTGGAAAAAATATTGACCAATATTTCAACCATTGAGAAGTCATTTTAACTTAATCGTTATTAAAAAAAATATTGTTGTTTATAAATCTTTTAATTATCTCACAGTTGGCCAACCCATACAGGTTGGGCGTTCTAATGTGGGGAAAGATTTGATTCTATAATTAGGTTCCATAATTCTGCTTATAATAAAATGTAATAATATGACGTCCATCGTAGTCGAAGTATCGGGCGGTGTAAAGGGGCCTTGGAGAGGCATATGCTCAACGGTGGGCGTCATAAATGCTGACGAAGAAAGAAGAAAAGTCTAAGTAACAATGCATCTTTAAAATAATATAATCTCAGTCAATTTGTGCATGTTTAAAATTCCACATGATTATTATCTATAAATACAGTGACCATTCAACTTAAGCGATAAGAATAGGAATCTTTAAAAAAGTAAATTCAGAACTGCCACTCTGTAGGCAATAAGCGCAGTGATGTCAATGTAAGCAGTTAATTCAACTGACTGAAAAGTTGGAATATCGATGAAAGTTTTATAATAATGAAAGTATCGGCGATTTCTACAGAAAAGAACTGACTTCAACGGACAGAAAATTTCATTTCCCGTCAAAGTTCAGCGTCGATGAATTTTAAAGCATATTTTTGAGTGCGACTTTTGATTCGGTTATTATTGCCGCTCGAATTCTGTGAACGGCTTCCAATTAGCGCCTCGCTTAAATTTTTTGGATCGTTGTCCTTTTGAGTCACTCGGAAGAGATGCTTTCGACACAGCAGTTCCGATCATTCCGTCAATTTCTTTTGATGTTCTCTTGTTCACAAATTTACGAACGAGTTCATTCGGAATCGAATTAATTTTTTTGTGTATTTGGAATAATTTGTCATAACGTTTTGCGATTCATGAAAATCTGCAATTATATTTTCGTTGATACTGTCTTTCTTCTTAACAAAAATATTGTTTAATCAATTAAAATTTACAGAAGCTGTTTATTATTTTCTCTGGCTAAAATGGGAATTACATCTTATTTGGGATCAAATCTTAATTTCCTACAAAACTCCTAGAAACTTCCACGGATAATTTTTATAAAAGTATCGTTATCTGTTAAAAAATTCATCGGATCCAGCAAAAATTCCCGCGATACTTGGCAGCTTAAAAATTCTCGACGTGACTGCACGCGCCGATCAGCACATTATGTGCCACATTCTGCAGATACGTGATGAGAAGAACGAATACCTCTCAATTGCAATGAGAACTGCTAAAGAAGATACAACTTAACTTGCTCGGAAAATATATCAGAAATGGTATGAGACTATAATTGAGGAATATGAGAATAAAATCGCTGCTTCAATCTTGCCTTATGATCCGGTGCATGTATGATAGTAGAGTTTGCTTGAATGCACAAATTGTGTCTTTTGCCATCAGTAATAGTATGAAACTGCCGTTCATGATAAAATCGCTGATTAAATCTTGACGTATCATCCCGTGTTTCATGATATATTGTGTGTTCATAGAGTTTGCTTGAATGCACAAGGTCTGTCTTCCACCACAAAAACAATTTTGCAAGCGAGATAGAACTTATGCTTTCTTTGTTACCTCGTTTCACACAACCATAATAATAATAGTTTCATATCATTAGTAATGGACCAATGATATGAAACAGCGCAGTCACCTCACATTTCTTCATTTTAAATAGTAATTGCGTAGCAAAAACGCTTTCAGGCCACCTGATGTTAAGTGGTTACCGATGTCTATGAACACAGGCAACACCAGGAGAATAACCATTGCTGGCCATAGGCCTTTATTTTAGGCCTTTTTTAAAGAACCCCATGTCATAGTCCCGTGGAAACACCTCGAGTGAAAGATTCAGACATTCCCGTTCCACATCGTTGAAAATAATAACATTTCCAAATCATCAAGCTTTCTTTAAGCCCCTGTTGATGAAGCGGTCGTACTTCTAAAATGAAAAAACAAAAATCAATTCGAACATTTTTGACGCTATTTCTGTTTTCCAAACTTCATCGCTCTTGACCTAGAAAGGAACCAGACAGCTGACGTCGCTGTTTCCAATAATAATGGAGAAAGTTTTGTCAATCCACTTTTATACACTTGAGGAGCACACAATATCAACAAGCCGCGTGTGTCGCTGGGAGCTGAGGGAAATATTGGAAAAGTTCAGCTTCAAGAAGGGTACAAGGTTAAAGGAATCTTTAAAAATGGGAGAAATATCTTTGAAAATTGTGTCTCTAAAACTGCTTTAAAATGGCTAAACCGCAACAGATCTGGATAAAATGTTATAAAACGTATATTGGGTGTACCTAATGTTTGGGGTTAATAAGTAGTAGAGCCATCGTAGCTCGCCATGGGAGGTACTTTACCGCCACCCTCTTCTCTTAACTAACTTTGTCATGTTTGTTTGTCATGTTTCGTGTTTCAGTTTGAGGCGAGGTTAACGGAGATGCTTTATTTAAGGCCAACATCTTAGTCGTCATCATGCCCGAGACGACGGAGTAGCCAAGTTTTTTGAGTCTTATGTTTTGGTCGGGAATTTTATCAGCATGAAATATAAGGGTAAGACATGGTACACTCGAAATTCATTAAAATAGTAGGCTTTTGACAATATTATAATATACTTAGGCTTCCAAAAACTTACGTAACAAGAAAGAATCACAAGATAAGCGAGGCAGCTGTACCCAATAATATGGTAAAGAGTTCCAAGTCTATTTTTATACACTTGAAGAAACACAATATCAACAACCCTGTCACTATAGGCTCATGGAAATATTAGAAAAGTTTCCATATAGGCGTGGGAGGGGGCAGGGTTAGGGGTAGGAAAGGCCCTCCAAGATATCTCCGGCTTGTAATGAAAGTCGAATGTAAAAGTGATCGAGCGCCCGCGGCTACACTGTTCCACCTTTGAGAGTTGCAAACGGGCGATTATCCTTGCTTGTCACCAGTAAATTTATATACTACATACTAATATTGTTATATCCTACTCTGAAAAGGCCAATTGATGGGATAAATGAAAATAATACCGTTTACCAGGCGGAAGATACTCGAAAGTTTTATATACAACGCATCTTAACAAGATGTAGAGAGCGTTATTAGTACCTACTGGTAAGTCATTGTACAGTCTACAGAATAATCGTCGCCAATTAATCACATAAAAAGTACTATTTAATACTTCCAGTATGCTTTAAATATCTATTCATTTATTGGTTTGTGAATCACATTATTTTGGCCATTATTATTCTCTACTCTGGTAATTCAATTTTCTTCTTATTCCTTCTCACGTCGATCGCATAATTGTCGCAATCGCAAAGTCGCAAGTCTGTCGCGCGTGTTTCCGGTAATTCCGGCACGATCCATTACCGCGCTGAATATGTATGCGACGAGCTGCGGGATTACTGACGTCATCTGTGACGTCATCGTGATTTTCCTTTCTTTATATCACTGCTACAAGAGTCCCTACTATTAATATTTATGTTGTCATTGGATTTAATAGATCAGAGTATTCTCACGAATCATTATATTTAGGTGTACGTTTATAATGTTTATAGGTACCTAATATTATTATACGAACAAATTCACCTTTCTTCAAGGTCTGCAGGGTAGGGTCTCTAAACACAATGAGAAGAATATAGGTATTAGGCCTCCACGGTGGCCTACTGCAGTTTGGTAGACTTCACATGCCTTTGAGAACAGTTTGGAGAGCTTCTCAGGCATGCAGGTTTCCTCACGATATTTTCTTTCACCGTTACTGCAGGTGATATTTAGTTTTATAAAGCGCCCATAACTTTTGAGAAAGTCATTGGTGCGTGCCACTGGAATTCAAACCCGGATCCCTCGTACATATCTTTGGGTGCTAAATAAAAATTCTTCATCTTCTCTACAATATCTGTCAAATTCCAAGCGAGTTCAATCAAAAATGAATCAGCTGAGGTCAGCGAGCATGCATATTTCAATTTCAATTTTCTTTTCATTTTGTTCAGCGCTCGTTACAATTCAAATGTCGTTCTGAAACGGAACAAATGGGTTCACGTGTGATTTATTCTCAAATCTTTAACATGTGGTATTTTTAGATGGTACAGCCATAGTAGCTCGCTCGGGAAGGTTACTACCACCAGTCTCTTAACCCGTCGTGAAGCAGCATGTTCTTCATGTCTTGTGTTTCGGTTGGAGCGGTATGGTTGTCGGAGATATTTTTATTAGTACCAAAGTATTATTTTGGGGGTG
The DNA here is from genome assembly GCA_018248615.1 of Erynnis brizo brizo. NCBI lineage: Eukaryota > Metazoa > Arthropoda > Insecta > Lepidoptera > Hesperiidae > Erynnis > Erynnis brizo. Next base: position 6,648 of record DWIY01000012.1, read on the forward strand.
CCAAATAACTTCAGAGAGTATTTCTTCTCTATTGGAAGTTGGATAGTCCATGGGCTGCAGTCGTCAGGTCAGGTCATCGCCAGGTCGTCTCATGACGAAAATATTGATATAAGTACTGTAGATCTTAAATCACTTTTATGATTATACAATTTTTTGCCATGAAATTAATTGCGACCTGGTTACCAACTAGTCTTATGAAACGAATATGAACGTAAAGAAAAGAGTCTCACATTGGTGCAGGTTTCGCTTCATTCATAAGAAATTTGCATATTATGACAGTGCCAATTAGCGTTGTAGTCTGACGGCCCTGACCTGAGGACACTTGAAGCTCGGTAGGTCAGCCCTCATCTTGATTACTATGACAAAGAGCTATATAATGTTGGTAAATCGATACTAGACGTTCTTTTACTACTAACATGATAAAGCGGTGATAGTCCAGTGGCTTGGGCCGCGTTAAGTTTGGGCGCGATTTCGTTCAACCCGTACGATCACGTACGATCAATCCCGAATTTACAATTGCTATGGGATTTAGTTGACGTACGACTAACTCGCATATATATAGATAGATATTAGATTTCGCAAATTATTATAGATATCGCAATACCGCATTCGACATTACCGTCCGATAATAACGCACCTGTGTGGGTGGCCTTAGCGTTGTATCCCTAGCCCGTCATTAACTAAGAGCTGGTTTTTGTTGGAGCATTCGAACTCGTTAGCGGCTGCAGTCCATCACTGTCAGTCGACTGCTTCTGGGGGAAATCACGTTTCTGTATCATTTTCCTGGGAATTAGGGCGAGGCATTAGCGTATTGCACTTGATTTATGATATAAAATTTGCATCTTTTGAGAAGTTTTAAGTGGGGATTTTCACAAAGTAATATACTTAGTTATTTTTATGTGGTAATGCTATAACAGCTTTCCGAGCGAGGGACCTTATTGCCATCATGTTAACATTTCATAACACAGCATGTTCTTCATGACTTGTGCTTCGGCTGGAAGGGTATGGTTGCCAAAGCTAGTTTATTTGAAGTGAACATCTTAGTCCTCATGAAATGAGAATTTATCTATGCCTGCATGCCTGTAAATTTTTGAAAAAACATTTTATATTACAGAAACACTTATGAGTAATTGCATGAACATTCGTTAATTTATGATATTACAGAGAATTTTTATCAATCCATATTTCCCTTTAAATTTTTACAATTAAAATTAAAATTAAATTTTAAAAAAATTAAATTAAATTAAATTAAAATTAAATTAGAACTAAAAAATAATACCAATAAAACTAGTATAGTATAGTCCTATTTTTTATTATTTTAAAGTGTACTATTTCAAAGTTGGGTTTTGAAGTGTTTATTGTTTTTACTTAGTAAAAGTTCATACCAATTCATTCTATCAAGGGCCAAATTTAAGGTCTCAGTAGCGTCTAGATTGTTTGATAAGATAAACAAGATAACATCCAATATTATTGTTCCGAAAAGGTTCGGAATTTATTTTTGTTCGCAGTAAACGAATAATATTTTCTGGCGAACGAGTTTTAATAACAAAAACTACTTTGGGATTCATATGGACAAACTTTGCGTCGGAATATTGGGTTTTTGCGCTTTCTTGGAACTCGCCTACAGTTTATTGAAAATAGAAGTATATTTTCTCAAAATGTAGTAAATATACAGACTTTGATAGACGTTTAAATATCTTAGGATGAATATAACGAAGAGTATAAAAAGGAATTTCAGTTGTGAAGATGTGGCTGCCAGGTGTCTGTAACTCATTAGTAGTCCACTGATCGGATATCCCCTCGCAATGAAAAGGATGTAGGCCTTAGTCCACCATGCCTGCCTGATGCAGGTTGGTGGACTAGTGGATAAATAATAATTGAGACATATAAAACACGACGCAAAAGTTTATCTAGCCGATACTTAATTTTTTTTTATTATCATTAACTAAGTAACAAAACTGCTTTAGAATTTCTTCCTTTTTTGAGCCTTTCGTAGTCCACTGCTGGACGTGGGCTTCCACTAATCGATGTCACTCCGCCCGGTGCCTTACAAAAAATTCATTCTTCTACCTGTAACTATATTTCTATGTACTTAAGTGTATATATCAGATGAAGTAATCCCCTAATTCAACACGGAGATACAGATCCCATCCGAAGATAAAGCAAATCCCCCATCTGTCTCAGTGGATGAAAGGCTCAGACGCAATCAATGACAAAAAGACGCTATTGATTGCGATCGAAGAGTGTGGAATTACCCTTAATCGTAAAAACCAATAGGATCGCGTCCTCAAAATTAATTGAGATACTTTTATAGCACAGTGTGTCCTAAACCCACACTTCACGCACGCCTTTTCGTGACCTAGTTGCCTATGTCTATACGGTGCGTAAAGTAAAAAAATAAAAGAAAACATAACGTCATTTGAAGCTTGAAAATTCACAGCAAACAATAAATTATTAACAAATGACCCGCCGCCCGCGTCGGTCCGGAGCGGGTTTATGTCACACTTGCTATACGAGTAAAATAGAAATAGTAAACGATACTTTTGACGGAAGTTGTCTATTATTGCACGGCGCTTAGCACTAGCTAACTTCACGTCGTGCAAAAATAGGCTACTTAGGTCACGCGTATCGTAATGTACTTTTAGTGAATTTTCAAAAACACAATACGCTTTGACACAGAACAAATAATATTTGAATTAAAATTTGATTCATTATACGTGACTACATAATATGGTATACAATACGGCCATTTGTTATTTCTATCGTAATGAAAATATTCAGCATTGTATCGAAATACGCTGTTCGCATAAAGATACAACATAAATAATTCATTTCAAAATTGCGAATTTCGGAACAGTAGCAACGATAAAAATGCACGAAATGAGCAAAATGTTCCGTTGTACTCTCATCATAATTGAAACATTTTAATCCGGCATTATTTGCTGCACACTTTTAATATCCCGATGAAAGGATTCATTGCGAAACTCTACAATGGAAAGGTAATGCAAAATGAATATAACGAATAATAGACTAATGCGTCTGGACCAGCGATTCCCAAAGTACAGGACCAGGTGAATAGCCGCGGTGGGGAAGGTTTGCAGCCTACGAAAAATATTTACGTTTAAATGATGATCAAATCCTGAAAAATAATTACGTTTAAGTGATAATTAAATCCTATAGTTGATATTTTTCCACCATAATATGAAAGCAGACAAAGAAATTTAGAAGAACTTCTGTCTTCTTTTTAGGCAGCTAGCCTTTAGTTTAGGTAAAGGTATGTGTATGCCATTATTATGAGAGATGATAGCTTTGGATTACAGAGATACTTAAACCCAGATGGCTTATACGTTAACTGCTCATTAACTATGAAAAGTATACAAATCTAACCTAGTTGCTACAAAAAGATTAGTTTTGTATACAGGGTGCTCTCTGTGACGTTTTCCTCTAAAGCAAAGCATGTATCAATTTACCATAATAAAGTTGCGTTATTTAAAATGTAAAAACAACTTGAAGAGAGTTCAAAGATTAAAAATGACTGCAACTCGATATGGTGTACGAAAGTTTAGGAACCACTGGTCTAGACCCAAGGGCCGCGTCGAGGATTGTCGTTTAAATTAAATATAGCCTGAAGACCTCTACAGAGATATTGTCCCTAGTACAGTCTGACTGCACCTTACAGAGCTTCTTTCAGCTCTAAAGTACTTTAATACAGTACTAATTTAGGGGCAGAAAGGTGTAGCTAAAAATTCAAAGCGAAAATTGTTACTGGATGCTATCATGTGGGTTGAGTATTTCCATTATTTTTCGCCTTTCTTTAGGAATTCATTTATAGCGAAATAAACCATGTCAATCCATTTGCAAGGCTGAACTTCTAAGAAAACCATAAAACAAGTAAGTTCTTATTTGTGTCGATTGAAAGTGATTTTGGATAGGCAAAAAAACTATCACCATAGTATAGTCTATCGTAACTCATCATATCTATCATCATCGTATACTATCAGTCTTTTCGTTTTTACCACTGAAAAGTTTCCCAAAAATGCAGCTAAAATACATAAAATATCCCTCAAGTACGTACCTATATTTTGAAATTTATTCCTGTTTAGTGTATCACGGGTTTCTGGTTAGACAAAGTTATAAATAAACAAAAAAAGCCTTTCATTGTCCTGTAGCTATTTAAATTAAGCATAACAATTTAAAATATTAAGTTTTATTACTATGGTCATTAATGCAATATTGTAAGTAGTAAGTATAGTAATTAATAGCAATGCAAGACAAAGTTATAAATACTGGCATCTTTTTGAATGGCTTGCACACAGAAGCTTGAGAGATGCTAGGATGACAAAGAGCCAGTTTATTTCAAAATACTCATTGCGACTGTAAAGAAAGTCGCCCTGTAACGCGAGGTGATGCAAAATGAATAAAAAGGGCGACGTCTGTCGCGCCCCGGGCTGTCTGCGTATTGTCATAGCATAAAGATTATACAGTAAGGCCGCGCACGAATTTCGTACGAATTCAATTTTTGTGTATACGTGCGTTCACACACGAACAATCCCGAACATTGAAATACGCTGTTAGCAATCACACCACACTCACACTGAGCGCTACTAAGCTGACGTTGACGTTGAGTTCGTGTGTGAACGTACGTATACGATGAATTTGTATCAAATCTCGACCAAACTTTGTACGATTCTGTATGACCATTAAGATTTCGTGTCGATATCGTGACATATCAAACTGTATGTCATTTCATGAACTCGACACGACAAGGAACCTTAATGTCTATACTATGAGGCACACAATAGATTGTCACGATATTTGACTTTTTTTTCTTTTTATCATGGGAGACAGACATTGCCGCGATATGAGTGTGAATGGTCATACAGAATACAGGCCGGCGGTCAGCCGCGGCACATCATTCGCAATTAATTTCAAAATGTAATTATCATAATTAGAGTGCTTCCAGAAGCGCCTGAAAACTCAGTTCAACTACGAATATCTTTAAAAAATGAATTTTATTGCGTGCGGAAACAATTATAATTAAGTCAATTGACTTGAAATATTGATGACGTCATAGGTCGGGTCCTTTACACAAAATATAAATTTTGTAAGTATGAAGAACCCCAATTGACTTTCAGGCCACATCCCAATTTGTTGTATGTATTGTTGTTACCCAATTTGTTGTATTGTTGTCCAGCTTTGATCAGTCTGTTGTTGTTGTTGTTGCAGAAGTGATGCGGCGCGCGGCGTGCGGCGACGTGTGTCCCGCGCCCCCCGCGCCGCCCTCGCCTCACTCGCCTCCCTCGCCCTCCGCACACACACACAACAGGTAAATAGGTAGCCTTTTCTAACCTACCTCCTTGAGAGGCCTATGTCCAGCAGTTGGCGAATGTTGACTGAAAGAAAGGAAGGAAGGATTTCGGTTCCGGCTAAACTTTCAATATTTCCCCTCTTAATAAATATTTTCATGCCAACCGATAGATGGACAACTAAATAAATGAAAAACTGATCAACCAATGTTTGGATAATATAAAATTGGATATTTTATAGCTAACCTCAAGTTCAGTAAAACATTATTAACTCGGTCAAAGATAAACCTGATTTTCACTAAAATAAACCTATTTATGTATGTCACCATGAAATTTGAATACAAGTTCAGGCTCTCACTGAGTAATTTTATTTTCGTCTATAAAATGAAAGTTCGCGTGGCAGCGAGCCAATTACATAACGATTCTCACGTGACTTACACCCAATAAAACTATTTACAGAACATCGGAGAACAAGGAGCTCCTGCGTCAACAGCTGCTGTCAGCTAGCAAGGAGCGCCGTCCCGAAAAGTCGGAGCCACCGCGCACCAAACACGTTCGCAGCCGGCAGAAGAACCGCTGGAAACTGAAGTTTCATCATCAGGCGTTACCCCAGGAGTACCTCGACCACTACGAGCAGAGTCTTCAAAAGCAGGCAAAGCTGAAGAAGGCGCCAGAAAAGCCTAAAGACCCGAGCCCAGACGCAATCAACGACGAATCCTTCAAGATATGGGCGCAGCGACTCGCTGGCATCAACGACACCGCACCGACCGCTCAGCCCATGGCGAAGCCTAAAGAAGAGAGAAGGAAGAAGAACCCAGCCATCGCGCCCAGCAAGATCGTCACGTACGACGACCTGCCGTACATGGGGGAGATGACGCTCAACAACTCGAAGCCACGGCGCGGCAGGAAGCCGAAGAAGGCGGACATCTGCCACCTAATCTATGAGAACTACGGTACCGTTGTGCCGGGGCAGCCGCCGCCGCTCGAAAGGTTGAATCGACTCAGTCTGTACCCACCTTTCAAGGGAGACGCTCCAGTCAGTGCTGCTAAGACAGACTTGCAGAATAGACTGATCTCGAGTCTGCTAGAGAGGAAGTTGTCGCAAGAGAAGCGTCGTCTCGAGCTGGGCAGCCCCGCCGCCCCACAACCCGCCGCTCCGCACACCACCGCCGGCCCGCTGCACTCCGACCACGAACCGCTGAACCTCTGCATCCGCGACCTCCACGACCTCAAGCTGCAGATCCAGCGCAAGTTCGGCAACATTTACTGCTCCCCCGACGTCCCTGAGATCGATGACGCAGAACGTGACGGGGAACAGCCTAACGCCATCTCTGTGATTCAGCGCAACACTAACGTGCCCCCCTCTACAAGGTCCTCTCCCGCCACGTCCCCCGTTGTCCCCTCCCTCGCGCCATTCACCCCCGCACCCGCCTCGCCTACGTTGTCCGAGCCCGCGCAGTCTACTGTGACGTCGGATGATGACAAGTTCCCCGGTTATGTGTACTGGCCGCACGCTGGTATCTACATGCATCCACTCGCGCTGCAGACTCAGCTCCTCTACTATCAGAGACTAGCGGCAGCGGGACAGCTGCCTCTACCGACGGAAGATCGTGAAGAAGTCCCTTCAACGCCGAGCAGTCCTCCCACACCCACGAGCTCGCCAGACGACCCGGGAACGAAGCTAGTTCTGAAGCAGATAACGGACCTTCTCGATCCTAAAGTCATCAAACGGAACGAGCAAGTAAAAGCGCCGGAACAAGTCAAGAAGCGAGCGTCCCCGACCCCAGTGCAAGGACCCGTGAAGAGAAAACGATCGGCCATCTTCATTCCGCCGATCCCGACGAAAACTAATTCCACGACACCGACAACCGAAGTCAGCATCTGCAAGTTCAAATTCACGGGCGGCTCGAAGCCCTCGCTGCAAGAGAAGAAGATGCTGTCGGTGGACAGCGGGGGAAACTTCAGGTACTACAGCGGGACCGGCAACAAGGGCAATAAGGGCTACGATTACTTGCAACAGAACTCCAATCAGGGACGAAACGTCGAGCCGTCAGAGCCTTCAGTCTCCGCGGTTCAAAAACCAAACGCCCCCAGCGTCGAGGTGAATAAGGACGACCTGAGCAAGAAGAAGAGGAAGTCCAGGAAGACGTTGCAAAGGGAAAAGCTGGAGCAGACGTTTAAGGAGAAGGGTTTCCTCATCCAAACGCAGCAACTACAATCCGCTGAAGGCGCAACTTACTGCAAGTTTAGACAGTTACGAAAATTCACGAGGTACCTCTTCAGGAGCTGGAAGGACTACCTTCCAGGGGAGGTGGAGGAGAGGGCAGGGGAAGAGGCCCCGGTCCCGCCCGAGGCCTCACCGGCTGAGGGTCCCGCGGGAGAGTGGGGGTGAAGGTTGTGGTTGTAGACTATAAATTAGACCAAAGAAGTGAAGCCGGTCGGGGAACCGGCGATGCATTTAATACTTAACATTTAACTAGCGCTGATTGTGACTTATCGTGTGTGTCCGTCCGTTACTGATTTGGTTTGATTTCGTGTGACCGTTAAGCTTAGGGGTATAAAGCTCGCGTTATGAAAAAGATAACTGAGTGTGTTAGTATATCTTGTGTAAATGGTATTCTTCAATTTCTGTATATCACTTTCTAATTTTCGCTGTGCGCCAATAAATTTATAACGCTTACAATGTGGCTTACATTACTTATTACATTAATTACAGAATAATAACATGATTGTAATGTAAGCCAATCACAATCTAAGACGTAATTAAATGATGTTAATGTAAGCCAATCACAGCATAGGAAATCGTTACTTGATCATAATGTAAGCCAATCAAATCCCAATAAACAGACCTCGTTGTCAGCACATCCCCTTTAGAATTTCGGGGCTCTTCAAAATTAATTTATCCATAATTAAAATAGACTGAGCACTCTGAAATTGTCTTTTTGTAACGAAAGCTATGTTTGTATAAAATGCCAGGTTAAGCTAGAGATTATTACTATAAGAACTGATATTGTTAACTATATCGCGTGCCTTTCGTCCTGTCGACCAGTGCCATCCAGATGAATTTATTTATATTTTAGCATAAACTAGGGTTTAATACTTTAATCACTTTAACAGTCTAGGACTGCCTTTACTATGTTACTAACATACCAGTCAGTTGACACAGGCTAACGATGTTTTGGTATGATCGGTCCTTTGTATGAAGTTTTTTTTTGTAGATATTTTGATCTGTTGATATCACTAAGGATTTTGACGCTTTACGAAATAATTTTTGTTTACAAATGTCTGATTAGAATACAGTGATTTCTAATAAATATTTGTGTAAAAGATTTTTAACACCGATTGATTTTAAAATCAATAAAATTTCGTAGTCAGATTAGTCATAAGATACCAGTATTGATATTCAAAATTTTTGAAAATATTTTTATAATTTACAGTTGTCGACGTCCTTATTATGGTACTAAAAATGGGTAGAGATAAAATATTTATACTCAAAATGTTGATAATATATTAACCTAATTAAACAAGATTTGAGATGAAAATATTGTTGAATAAATTATGTAATTGATTTGTACATACAATCGAGTTATTCTAGTCATTAATGTTAAGTTTTTCAATTGTTATTAACCTGTACAGTACGTTAATACTTTAAATAAATTAATATAATATATTGTTTTTATAAATTTATATAAAATAAAACTCAGTTGTATATTCAATAAACTTTATTAGAAAATAAAAACTCAAAGATTCTGTGATTATAAAAAATGCAATTCACAACAGGAATGTAAGATACCAATTAAACAGTTAACCAAATTATATTTTGAATTATTTCAATACACGAAGTCCCTTAATCTTTTATATTAATTAAATACAATACAAAAGTGGTCCCTACAAAACAAACAATAATTATATAAAACCCATAACACTAAACTTGTTTTAATTGAAAAATACATATAAAACATTATTCGCTTACTATTCTATATAACTGTATTGGGTAGCGCTTTGCATACAATATAAAGGCACTTCATAACCATAATATAAAATGATAAAACATCTACACTAGTATATAGAATATATAAAAACAACCATATTAACTGATTAGTATTTCTTATTACCTACTTGTGTTATAAAAATACGTTATCATTTTCAAAAAGGAACCATTTGAACCACAGAGCAGCGGAATGATTTTTAGAAGGAATGCGTCGAGCCAATCTCTCTATGCTTTAGAATGGCAATGTTACTGTTCTATTCAAACAGCATTTTTATTTAATAAAATAGATAGAAGAATATAAGGCACCTCACATTTTATCACATTTTCAGCCTTTAGTAGTAGAAAAGGACTGTTACATTCAGTATTTTCGTATTAAACATCAATCACGCCATATTTCTTAGATATTTAAAGTCATTTGTGCGAAAATTATCACAATCTTATACAATGCAATTATTATTTATAATCGTATTATAATCATAAGAACAGTAACAAAACCACTTTTAGGAAACATTTTTAAATCAACTTTAAAAAGCAGTATTTGTATAAAATTGTAAAGTTCAATGTTGATTTTGTGTTTAGACACATATTTATTTTAAAAAATATTCCTCGGAAAGTATTTCTGGCGACAATAATTTTCGTTAAGACGTATTCATTCAACATTATTACGTTTACTCATAAAAAATATTGTGTTCTCATATTCGTTTAGAAAAACTTAAGTGATTTATAATTTTTTGCTTGCTATTTTAGTATTTTACACCACAAGTGATATAAACCCGCGAAAATGACGATGCAAATAGTCAAAAAATAGTAGGCCTAAAGTATGTGTACCTAACAAATTTTATTTATTCCTTTTTTGATGTCGGTTTAATTTTTACTGACTTCAAAAAGGAGGTAATCAATTATTATTCGACACGTTTGTATGTACAATACTGGAGCTACTGGACTAGGTCCAGGAGTTCATCCGCCTGAAAACGACGGTTGCAAGTTGCCAACAAATTGAACAAAGCGGATATCAGCACCATTAATACCAGCAGTCAGTCGATTTTGGCGGTAGTCGCTTCGCTAGAAATCCAGCTCGCAAATAAAGAATTAGAAGCGGAGAAGCTGAGGACGAGATTGGCGGAGATTATGGCACGCCCTCGCAGCGACAGGAGGTACGCACTAGGACAGAGACGGAGACATCTGGTACGGGCCTGGCCCAGGCCTCGAAACTGGAACTGCTAGACCAGATCCACGCTTCCATACGGCAAATCATGACGGTCGCCACCAGCTAGACTAGCAAGCTGAACAAGGCCGACATTAATACAATTAGTACAAGCGGCCAGTCAATACTCGCGGTGGTTGCTGCTTTGGAAATCCAACTGGCAAACAAAGAGCTGGAGGCCGAAAAGATGAAAACGCCAGCCATTGATCGCCCTTCGAAACGTGGAGAAGCCGCGGAAGATAGGCTTCACGTGTTATGGGAATGCAAGCTCTACGAGGAGGAGAGAATGGAAATGTTGGCAGGGATAGAACGAACCGAGGAAGGCCCGGCCTTCTACTGCGACCTCGTGAGCACCGCGGCGAACTTCAGGATGTTTAAGAAATTTAGCCATGCCTGGCACCAAAAAAGGATAGCGCAAGTGGACAGATCCGGCACCTTCGAGGCGGAAGACCGAGCCGTGACTGTGGTGTCAAGCCCCCAAGGGGGAGAGTTGCAATATTAGGGACAGGATAGAGATAAAGAATAATTTGTAGGGAGTCAAGAAATGCGCACGGCAACCCCGTGCGCATCTCCCAAGATTCGGCCCTCATAACCGCGAGGTTGGTAGGGCCATGGGAAGGTGGTGGGTGTCCAGAGACTGCAGCAGCTCATCTCATTAACTTGCACGGTACCAAGCCCAAGGAAGGCGAGTGTCTTGCCTCTTATGCTGTAACACTGATGACATCATTGACGTCCAAGTGGAAGAACCTAACTGTTGAAGAAATAGCTGTGGCTACAGTTATGTCTCATCTTGCCCAATTCAAGCCCCGGATTTAGCGAATGGCTTTCACGTATGACATAACCAACCGTCATCGCATGCAGCAAGAGTTAAAGGCTGTTTCTTACTTGAAACGCAAAGCTCCACTTTCTGCTAGTGACGGTGCTACTGAAGCAAAACGAAGCCGTGAAAATCCTGTCAAGTGCTATGTCTGTGGCAAGCTCGGGCACAAGGCACTTCAGTGTCGCCATCGTCGAGACATCTCGAGGCAGAACAGCAGACCATCATCATCTTCAAGCGAACAGCAACGCGGACCGAGTCAATACAGAAGCATTCCCGTGAAACCGCCTATAACCTGCTTCCATTGCAGAGCCGTGGGTCACTACGCATCCGATTGTCCCATACCGCGTAGTCAAGATGGAGCCGGCATCAACCACGGTAGTGGCGCTGGTTCCCGGAGAACCGAGAAGCAGGTAGACGTGTGCGCTGTGGGCGCGCCTACTGGATTGTTAGGACTTTGGTGAGCATCAGTTTACTTATGATTCGGGAGCAGAATAAGATTCAAGGTTATTGAGATCCTCTTGCAGAGTGAGGCAGTCATGTATATTAGCTACAGGGCGTAGAATCTTCATATCGTCCGCATATAAAATTATTTTTGAGTGTTTAAAACATGATTTAATGTCATTGATAAAAATTGAGAATAATAAGGGCCCCAGTAATGATCCCTGCGGTACCCCAGAGGGTATTTGTATAGGCGAAGAGCTATAGCCATTCAATACAATTATCTGACTACGATTTTTAATATAGGACGCAAACCACCTATACAAGTCCCCCCTGATGCCGACAGTCATAAGTTTGCGCAGAAGTATAATGTGATCTATACGATCAAAAGCCTTACTCTAATCAGTATAGACCACATCCACCTGCATCGGCTTGGACATAAAGCTTGTAATAAAATCTGATGAAACAATAAGGTTAGATACAGTGGACCTATTTTTTAAGAAGCCATGTTGTTCTTCTATGAATATATTGCGCAAACTTGAGTATACCTGACCGTGAACGACCTTCTCTAATATTTTGGCAAATAGACAGAGCTTCGATATTGGACGATAATTTTGAACATCATTTTTAGCGCCTTTTTTGTGAATCGGGGTAATAAATGCCCTTTTCCAAATATTGGGGACAACGCCCTCATTTAAAGAACGGCGAAACAACAAACATAATGGTTGAGTCAAGGAAACCGCACAACGGTGAATAAAGATGGGAGGGATGCCATCAGGTCCCGCTGACTTATTAAGATTAACGTTCTTAAGAAGTATGGTAAGCTGCTCGTCCCGGACCTCCACTGATATCAGTATGGGTGTCAATATCAGAAATACTTGTACTAGTATTAGCAGTACTATGACTTGTATTGGAGCTCTGAAGAAAGTTAGAGTTAAAAAATGATTGAACATTTCACAGATCACTTCTCCGTCACCTGATGAGCACTGTCCATACTTCATGAAAGATGGATAGGTATTAGACGATGTTTTGCTTTTGACATAATTCCAAAAAGTTTTAGGTGATTTATTTATGCTGTTTTCTGTAATTGTTATGTAATCATTGAACATAGCTTCTTCTAGAGCCTTAGCCCGGTCTCGCAATACAATAAATGAGTTAAGATCGGAAAGATTTCCGTATTTCTTATACTTACAATGAAATTTGTATTTCTCTTTTAACATTTTGATAAGCGGGGTTTTAAACCAAGGAGGGAAATTCGTAGAAGACCTTGATACCTTTGTAGGAACATATTTATTCCGTAGCGATTCTAATTTTTTATAAAAGAAACATACAGCATCCTCCACCGAGCCCCTATGAAGACAGTCAGCCCAGTCAGTACTATCTAATTCCCGACATATCAAGTTATAGTAACCTGAGTTATATAAATATTTAGTTCTAGGACATACGGGTAACACACGATGTTTAATGAAGTTAGCTTGAACATGTAAGGATGGGTGGTGAGAATCTTCGGCGACTAATGGGTCAGAACACTTATAAACGTCTAACTGGTTATTACAGAATATAAGGTCTAGGGACTTGTTATTACAGTTGGTGTGATAATTATATTGAGACAGTGAGCAAAAGTCTAGAACATCAAAAAAGTCTGTTTGGATTGTACCTTGTATATTTGATGCGCAATACGACTGTCCGTCACGTGATGGTGTCCACGTTAAAGTCGGTAAGTTGAAGTCCCCTATGATTAAAAATCCGTCGGATAAATTTTGTAAAACTATATCATTTAGTCTTGTATAGAAACTCTGTAATTGTAAGGGTAAGGAATTACCTAGGTTTTGATTACATATGTAAACGACACATAAATGTAACTTAAAGTGTGTATTAGCGGAGCCATGTTTAGCCGATAACGTGACCCAAAGGTCCTCAGCTGATGAACACCAGTCCCTACGTTCTTGAACTACAATTGTACGCCGAACGGCTATAAGAACACCGCCTCCTAGGCTTTGGTTAGTACTGCTATAGTTTCGGTCACGTCTCCAAACAAGATAACGATCGTCAAATAACTCTTGGTCACTAAAATCACTGTTAAGCCACGTTTCTGTTAAGCAAATTATATCAAAATCGTTTAATGCAATATTTCTATACAAGATTTGTGCCTTTGTCCGCAAGCCACGGACGTTTTGATAATATATTATTATCGAGTCCGACTACCCCCATACCTGGACCGAGCTCGGCACTATAAAAGCGGTCGTCGAGCGAGCCTCGTTTTCACTCTGCGCGTGGCGTTCGGACGTGGCGGTTCACTTTGCATTCGTATAGTGTTTATTTCGTAATTATTTGCTTTGTAAAATAAATTAAAGTTGATTCGTGTTACTTATTTCCTTGTTTTTAAAAACTCAATTTCGCTTCTGTTCGATAAGATCAGAAGTGGGATTGGGCCACGTGCTTTCCGAGTTTGGCTATCTTACAAATTTCGTGTATACTTTTGCTTTAAATTGAAAAAAAAAAATAATAACGTTAAAAATTGTTCGGATATTTTTCTTTCGGGTAGATTATAGAAGTAACGTTAACTCCGTGTTGCTTTGCCATTTATCGTAACGATGACAGGACGTAGGTCGAGAACAAGCAATCGCGATCATCAACGTCGACGTAACCAATCGTCGCGAGAGCGTTCTAGGAGTCGTCTAGGTACGCGATCGATAAATAGTCGACGTGATCGATCAAAATCGCGAGAACGTCGTTTAGATACGCGATCAGTGGCTAGGCGCTGTGACCATCCTAATGACGAGGTAGGTAGGATGTCTCCGCGACGACGTAATAGTTCTCGACACGACTCACGCGATCGTACTTTAGATCTAATACTCGCGAGGTTAACGGCTATAGAGACTACATTACCGGGACCACTGTCTAGTAGCGGTACACCGTCGCATTTGTGCACCGAACGCCACGTGCAGTCGCCGTTGCCACCAGCTGCACCTCTCGCTGTCGAGGGGGCGAGTGGCCCAGGCATAACCGTGACCGCCGGAGCTGCGTCATGCGCTCCTTCGGACGGGGGTGTTGCCATTGACCAGCGCGAGGACGAAACGAGCAGGATTGTTGGAGCGTTAATGGCATTATCTAAAGTAAGGTCTCAAAATTATTATATCTCTCCTTTTGATCCCAGTGTGCATGATTTTGACGTATGGACCGCGGAAGTCGATCGTGCCAAAGAAATAAATAATTGGGATGATCGGGAGTGCCTTGGGCGCATAGGTGGTAGCTTACGCGGGGATGCTAAGTCGTGGTTAAACGAGTGGGTAACGAGTGACCGGTCGTGGACTAATTTTAAAGTTGAGTTTCGGTCATTATGCCCGCGTAACATTGACATGGCCACGATATTGTATGACGTGATGAATACGAACTCGGATAATTTCGCGACATATGCAGAATATGCCCGTAAATCACTTTTGCGCCTGAATATTGTTACGGGGTTGTCGGAGGATTTGAAAGTTGCCATTGTCGCCCGCGGCATTACCGATCCCCACATTAAGGCCGCAACAACCAACGCCAAACCGTCGTCCAAAGAATTAGTTGAATTTTTATCTGCTTTTACTAAACCTAAAGCCATCTCCAATCCCAACAATGCTGTTCGTTCCGCAAACAATACAGGCACCCACCAGTCGCAAAAGCGCGAGTTTGGTGGAAAGACCAACAACCACATTAAATGCCGTCTTTGTGGTAAGGCCGGGCATCTTAAATATCAATGTAATCAAAAGACATTTAGAAAATCGGTACCGTATCAATCCACGTCTGCTACGTCTAAGCCTGTATCCTCCACAGTCAGTGACAATAAACCCATGAGGCACTGTTCTTTTTGCAAACGTACCGGACATACCGTGGAGACTTGCTTTCAAAAACAGCGGTCGGACGTCTCTGATAAAAGTAAAGTCACCGAAGTAAATTTTTGCTCAGACTCGAACCCGAACGTACAAACGTGATACCGGCGGTAGTTCAAAAAGTACCGGTCGATGTACTCATAGATAGTGGCTCTGATATTTCATTGATCTCCGAATCCGTTCTCAAGCACTTCGAATTAAATAAAAACCCGTGTTTTCGAATTATGCGAGGTATAGGCAGTCAGGAAATTCAATCTACTTCTTTTGTTACCACATTGATCGAGTTGCCGGAGGTCTCATTGGAGGTTGATTTATATGTAGTTCCCGCTCAATGTATCAGCGCCCCTATCTTAATTGGTACAGATGTGTTGAACCGTAAAGGATTGATTTATATTAGGACTAATGGCGAGCAACGTCTGATCAGATCAGATGTCTCACGGGTAGAGCACGTGTCTACTTTAGAGGTTCACGATGTTAAAACACCTTTAGTAGGCGAAGAGAAAAGACGACTACTAGATCTCATCAAAGAATTTTCAAGTTCCTTTATCAGTGGGACGGCAACCTCTACAGTAAATACGGGCAGTATGGAAATTAAGTTAAAATCTGATATACCCGTTAATCAACGGCCTTATAGACTTTCAGTTGACGAGAAGAATAGGGTTCGTGGCATTATTAACGATCTGCTTGCCAAAGGCATTATTCGCGAATCGCAATCGGAATACGCGAGCCCTATTATTCTGGTTAAGAAAAAGGATGGTAGCGACCGGATGTGCGTTGATTACCGTGCGCTCAACGCCATCACGGTAAAGGAGAGGTTTCCCTTACCGCGGATAGACGATCATATTGACAAACTTGGCAAATACACATTTTTCACCAGCCTCGATATGGCTACTGGATTTCACCAGTTACCTCTAAAGGATGATGCTTCCATCAGTAAAACCGCTTTCGTAACACCCGACGGGCATTTTGAATACCTGAAAATGCCTTACGGGCTTGCCAATGCGCCGATCGTCTATCAGCGTGTTATAACTAAGACGCTGAAGCCTCTTATAGATGCTGGTAAGGTTTTGACGTATATTGATGACGTGCTGATTCCGTCTAATACGGTCACCGAAGGGCTCGATATCTTGCGCGAGGTTCTACAGGTGCTAGCTGCGGCTGGGTTTTCAGTTAACTTAAAGAAATGCACCTTCTTAGCTACGGAAGTCGAGTACTTGGGTAGACTGATTGGACGAGGTCAGGTACGGCCGAGCCCAAGTAAAGTCGAGGCATTAATTAATTCCCCGAAGCCAACTAACACGAGGGAAGTTCGTCAGTTTCTGGGTTTGGCGGGGTATTTTCGGCGATATATTGCTGGATACTCCTCCAAAACTGCCTGCATTGCTAGACTTCTTAGAAAAGGTACACCTTTTGAGTGGGGTATTGAACAGGATGCCTCCCGTGAGTACATCTTGCATTGTCTGACTACCGAACCAGTTTTAGCGATATTTGACCCGGAATTGCCTACGGAGCTGCATACCGATGCCAGTGCTGTTGGTCTTGGTGCAATTCTGCTGCAGGAGCATGCCGGTAGGAGAAAGAGAGTTGTAGGTTATTTTAGTAAATCCACTCAGGGCGCAGAGTCGAGGTATCACAGTTATGAGCTGGAGACATTGGCGGTAGTTCGAGCACTACAACATTTTCGTCATTACTTAATCGGCATTAACTTCAAAATTGTTACCGACTGTAACTCGCTAAAGCTTACTGAGCGAAAGAAAGACTTGGTACCTCGGGTCGCGCGCTGGTGGGTTTACCTGCAAGATTTTCAATTTACACTCGAATATAGAAAAGGTGTTCTTATGCAACACGCAGACTTTTTAAGCCGGCATCCTCCTGCCGTGGTTTCTCACATTCGCAACCCCAAAAACTGGGCAAAGATCGCTCAAACTGCTGATGAGGAGACACAGGACTTAATGGGCAAGTTAAGAGACGGGTTACTTGATGTTAATAGATATGAAGTCAAGAATGACTTGCTGTATTATAAATACACCGCCACTGGCGCTGATTCACGTCTGTTATGCTTTGTACCCAAGGGTCACAGACTTAGCCTGTTAAGGTTATATCACGATGAACATAGCCATATCGGTGTTGATAGAACCACCGACCTAATATTAAGAAACTTTTGGTTTCCGGGTTTACGCCAATTTGTTAGAAAATATATTGGGCACTGTCTAGTTTGTTTGTCATGTAAAAAGGTACCTTCGGGCCCTTCTCAACCAATTGAATCTTGGACTAAGCCCGAAAACCCATTTGAGGTTGTTCACACCGATGTATTAGGGCCACTTCCAGAGTCTAATGGATACAAATATATTCAGATTGTAGTAGACGCATTCTCTAAATACTGTTTGTTATACCCAATGTATAAACAAGATTCCGACGAATTGAAACGAGTGTTCTCAAATGTTGTATCGCTTTTTGGTACCCCTACCACTATTGTCTGTGATCGCGGAAGGATGTTTGAAAGCACTACGTTTAAGAATTGTGTTAGCGAATTAGGTTGTTCGGTACATTATATAACACCAGGAATGCATCGTGAGAACGGACAAGCTGAACGCTACTGCAGAACTGTCCTCAATTTGCTACGTGTTGAGGTCGGAAACAAAGGCTCCCAGTGGTCAGAGGTGCTGTGGAAAGCGCAGCTCACTCTAAACATTACCAAACAAGCGACCACACATACATCACCGCTTCAGCTGCTTGTTGGTATAGAGGCAGCTACACCCGTCATCAGATCATTGGTGCGCGATGTTGCACTCGATCACGCTAACCCTAATCGGGAAGCTTTATTAACCCTCAGTCGACAGAGAGCATCTGAACTACTGGCGTCCAATCAACGACGTCAAGACGAACGTGTCAACGAGCGCCTGAAGCAGCCCGCAACCTTTGCCGTGGGTGACTGCGTGTTCGTTAATAAGGCGGCGCAGTCAACGGGCAAGCTCGACTCCGGGATGCGCGGGCCATACAAAGTCTTGCGCGAGCTTCCACACCACCGCTACGAGCTCGAGCTCCTTGCTGGGTCTTATGGCAAAAAGACCCAGGCGGCGGCACAGCACATGGTGCTATGGCGTGGGGAGTGGACCCCGGACACGTGCAGTGCTTTCTTTGAGACTGGTACGTGATGGTTGAGGTGGGCACTGCGGTGTTTTTGTTCTTCCCATCTATCAGTATGGTTGAGGCGGACACCGTAGAGCTTTTTTTTTCTTCCCATTTAGCGGTATGGTTGAGGTGGACCCGACGGGGTTTTTTCTTCCCATACTGCGTAGGCGTTTTTGTCGCTAGTGCTCGTTTTATCTGTATCGTCGAGCATTGGCGGCGAAGGCGTGCTACTTGCTAGACGTCTTACTAGCGGGCTAGCCATTATAAAGGTGTTGTACTGGTAGCTTGAAGTGCGCAATTTGAGATATTAGTACGGCATTAATTTTTATTTTTTTATTTTCGTTACCCTCCCCATAAGATGGATGTGTTGCGGTTGACAAAAAGCCGGCAGTTTGGCATCTGCAATACATTCTAACGATGTTCTTTTCAGTTTTACTGCTCTTTACTCAGTGTTTTCTTAACTTAAATTTCCAATTTTTCAAATATCCGCGTTGGTTTCCTGCTACTGATGTTTGAGTGCACGCTTGCATTGGTGGTTGGAATTCCAAATTCATTGACTAAAAAAAATAATAAAAATGATGACGTAGTGGTTAAACTCTAAGTGAATTCTAGTCATCTCAAACGTATTTCCCAAATTACAGAGGATGAACACTTTGATACTAATTCGGGTGCAGCTGGAAGAGACATGCCACCACTAGACGATGAAGCGGTCGAGGACGCCCCGCCGTCAGGAACGGCCGTATTATCGAGTCCGACTACCCCCATACCTGGACCGAGCTCGGCACTATAAAAGCGGTCGTCGAGCGAGCCTCGTTTT
>DWIY01000013.1:0-26057 GCA_018248615.1 Erynnis brizo brizo
TCTTTAAAAAGTATGAAATAAAAAGCAAAATTAGAAATTTTGAAAAAAAAACCCTGAAGGTTGAAATGTAATTGGAAAAGGATGAAATAACAAAAAAAAACCTCCGACTTGAAAAACAAGAAAATGAACCCAAGAAATACGTATAGCAACAAAATATCTCCAAATTATTCACGTTAACTATAAAACTATACCTAGTACAAAACTCGTTCATTTAATGGCAGCCTCGGATGGATTTTCTTGGGTTCATTATTTGTTTTTCAAGTTTAGGTTTTTTTTTTATAATTATTTTACCCTTTATCAATTACATTTCAACCACCGGGGTTTTTGTTTTTAATTTTAAATTTTGATTTTAATGTAAAACGCACATAACTTAGAAAATTCATTGATGCTACGGGAGGTCGAAGTCGTTTCTTGGGTAAGTGATCAAATTCTTAACCACTTGGCTATCACCGCTACCGATAAAATTTACAGCACTATGAAATCGTTGAATAACAAAAGGAATCAATTCCACTTTGTTCTTCGTAAGAATTTATCTTTGTGTTATCTATTAATGTTGACAACTTATTTATCAACTAATGTAAGTAATGACAACGTTGAACAACCAAACCAATCAATAACTCTTTGTTCGACCAAAGGAATGCTTCCTGTTATATCTATTTATGTGTCGAAATAGATAGAAGTCGAAATAAATAGAGTCGAATAAATGTTACAAGAAGATATTCGTCTTAACGTAAGTATACAAAAACAAGAATTGCAAATGAGAAATTCTATCGTCCGTCCCAGAAGCAAGCAAATTCTAGTGTTACGGTTCAGAAGGAAATAAATAATTAAAAAAAGATGTCGTTGCATATTTAAGAAGCATTCGACAACTTTAGGCATAACAATCATGTTTAAGGTTAAATATTTGTGTCGCTGGGCTTTGAAAACCACTTAATATTTAGCTTGGTCGCTTGCTACATCTATGTTTAAAGTATGGCCAAACCAATCAATACCTCCTTGTTGGGGAGAAATGCTTCATGTTTTATCTTTTAATGTACTAAGTCAAGTGGTAGCAGTACACGACGCGTGGCTTATGTCTTTCGCTGGTTATTCAATAGCGTTTGTTTATTGACGCAGCTCGCGTCTCAACCAGACACTCACCAGTTGTTATCTACTGTCTAAAGTTATTTTAAAAGTATTTGTATGAAAACAAAATGGCCGGTGAATATGAAATAATTCAATTAGACGTTAATAATTATATGACCCTTTTCTAAGAAATTGCCGTTTTATGGCTTGTCTGTTGAATATAGTTACCTACCATATACCAATTACCTTTTTACAAGCCAAAGGCCAGAAGTTTCTTCACCGAACAGAATTAATTTTCCAAGAAGCCTATTTTTTAAATATTTTAATACAAAGATAAGGAAAACGGTTCTATAACCACGGCAAAGCAAAGGCTTGGTCCCATAAAAATCCCTTACCCGTTACGTCTTATAATCAAAACCGCAACACAATGCTGTGTACTGATGCGTGTAAACCACCAATTTGTTATGCTTTAGTATGGTAGGTGAGTATTTGCAGGGTTACTTTTGATGACTGTATTTTTGAATTTGAATCCACCTTTATCACTATACGCCAATTCATTCATAACATAATATAAAAGTTTTCATAACATTATTTTATAATGTTTATAATATTTTAACAGTTCATTCATTATAATATCGTACCTACTGTGCAATTTTTGTATAAGAGATAACAAATAAAATCGTCTTCGTTATGTGCTTGTTTAATGTTCTTAAAATTTTGTTAGGTACATAATTTAAATATTGTATCACAATATTTATCTGAGTATAAATTTTTTTTTCGATAAATACTGCAAATAATATTTAAATTTTAAATTGAATAACACCCTCAAATCAATAGTTTTTAAATTAAGAGTTTTAATTGAATAAAATGCTGGAAGCAATACTTTTCAAATAAATAATTTAAAATGAAAATAATAAGTACATATACCTACTGAAGTCAATTCTCAAATAAAGTCGAATTATAAACAATAATTAAGAATTTAATTTTCAAATGCAGAACGCAAGAAAGAACAAAAAATGGCTTCATTATGATCCACACGCATGAAATATCGATGCGTACGCACAATTTGAAGACACGCGTGCCATCGGGTGCGTGCGCCGAAGCCCGAAACTGTGACAGTTGTGTTGCGGTAGGTCGGGCCGACTGCATTCCGTGCAGCCGCGACGGACGCTCCCACTAAATATAGCTCAAAGTGAACGAACGCGACGTTTCGCGTCCTCGCTCGACCACTGCGAATAAATCCTTTCCCCCGGCAGACGCAGGGTTGGTAGTATTATATACTGCTTTACTCTTTGTTCAGATTCGCTTTCAGTTTTAAGGGTTCGTGGATAACAACTAATTTTGAAATTTTTAAAAATTATTCAATTTCAGTATGTACTTCGTTTTTCTTGCGGTACAACATTTGTTCTCGACCAATGCGAATAAATCCTTCCCTGCGGTAGATGCAGGGTTACTAATAGAACTTTCTACTAAGTACTGTGTTGACAGTTTTACATGACTGTCTTTGTTTAGTTATGCGTTTACTTTAAATTCATCTTGGATTTTAAGTATTTCTAAGATTTCTGTAGAGTATTATGTCTAACTCAAAATAACGAAATTGACGTATCGCGTCCTCGCTAGACCTGGCATTTGCAGGGTTAATACTGCTGAGTTCTGTCATAGTCTAGTTTCGCTTTTAATTTAAATTATTGTATATTTTTATCTATTTTAGTATATTTTTATCTAGTTGCATAAGTACAAAAATAACTACAATAGAATATATACGGATAAATAGTTATCAGTGCCATGCCATCCTTGTACCTACTTGATACGGACATAACAAATGCGCCCTCACACACTCAGAAGTGCCATTGATCGCAGCAATAGCTTTATGATTGTTTATTTTAAATATTATGGGCTCCTCAAAAGATATAACAAAATATTTATAACCATTAGTTCATTATGAAAATTTCTTTACATTTCATTACCTTGAAAAACAATTTATTTCGAGATTTCTCTTGTGCATTGTCTTTGTGTTTCTGCAATACTTTTTTTTATAAATCTCACAGGATAGTTCAACAGATTACAATATTTAATTATTTTATGTTGGTTACGTATATCATACGTGTATTTGAATAAACATTAAACGTAGAAAAAGACTACATATTTCCAAGATGTCCGTGTATGGACATAACAAATTATACGCGTCTGATCGTCGCGTCGCGTTAGGAATTAGGAATAACAGCACTAGGGCCCTAAATTCCTAATTTCCTACGTAATCACAGAATAAAGTTAAGTTTAATCCCCCTTTTGAAACAAATAGCAGTTTTGTTTAATTTAATTGAACAGCAGAAATCAATCAGTAAGGATTTACCCCCATAGGGGTCGAATTTCGAAACATAATTTATCAGCGCATCTTCATAATATCATCATAAAAGGAAATGCATGCAAACTACATTACTAAGCAAGTTTCCCGTTCCCATACTAATACGAATACTTTGACGGATAGTGTTCAAGCTCGGGGTACTGAGATGTCCGTGTATGGATAATAAATTATACGCGTTAGATCGTCGCGTCGACGATTGACGCGACAACGACAACGTTTATTTGCTTATCGGATACATAATGCGCTAACCGTATGCGATAACGGAACAATGAGTGTAAACCGGCCGCAGATACCTACATTAGTGTACACTCAGATATGCTTATCTCTTAGTGTCAATACTCTTTGTACCAGAGATATGGGAGTCTATTTGCCCTTAATGTGTCCAACGCATTCTTCACTGTTGAATAACCTCATGACAATGAACTGGCCCATTAACTACTTAGACGGTGATTTGGTACTTCGACAATTTTATCATTATAAAACCAGACAGATTACCGACCAGTATTGTTGTACTCAGACGGTGGTATTATGCAGGAATGCTTATTTATATTTACATATTATATTATTATATTCAATTATATTACCGGTTTACGCATTGATGTTTATCATGTTTTATGAGAAAATATATTTGTTCTCCAATTCTTAGAAGGTAGGTATACATATTTGTCGGTAATCTTTTACACGAGTTTTTGCACAGATTAAGAGATAATGAATAATAAATGTACGAATAATTTGATGTAGGCACTAATAACAGATAATTGTTATTGTCGCAAGCAAAAAAAATAATAAGTAATTAAATTTACATTCATAGGCTATAAGTAGTTGTTATAAATGGAGTAAAGTATCTGGTACGTGTGCGTTAGGTTGCATATTACGTCATTTAAAAAAGAAACTAGTTATCGGGTCAAACAATATTTTTATGCAACTAAATCTGTATTGATCCCCGCTTTATTAAAAAAATTGAATATCATAAATCTAAACACGCTAAAATTCCTTAAGTCATAATATCCTATTGAGAAAATTCAACATTGTGAATTTTGCTGAACATTTTGAAATTTAGAAAAAGAAGTATTATATACCTACCTAATTGTTATTTTTGCAGCGATTCGTTTATGTTTACTGTAGAGATAAGAATAGACGGGCTAATGATCGTAGAATTAATGAAAATTAAATAGAACCTTTGAACTTTAACTCGAAATGTTTGTGATATGCCTTTACATAATTTGTAGTAGGTACCTAAACTACTAATAGTAACAAGCTTTCCGGCTAATTTTATAACAGTATTTTTAGTCATTTTAGTATTTTTAGGCATATAGCAATACCGGAGGAGTTTGAAGGAGAGCTAATATTACATCCTCTATTTTTATTAAAGATCCCACATATTGCAGTCAGAAGCAGTCAGGGATCATTATTTCTTCTTAAAATATAATAACTCTTTGATTTAGGGAATAAATTAATAATAGCTTTTCCTCCTATTCTCTGCTCTACATCAAGTAGAGCTAATGTAAGAGCACAAATGCACTTATCTATTACTTTTAAAGTACGTTGGTGTTTCCTTTAGTTTAATTTATTTTTAATTTATTACTTAATTTATCTTTTATTCTATTCTATTTATTACAAGTTCTAAACAGTAATCGATTTTAAGCAAATTAAACATGTATTTACCCGTCGCTACTACTACACTGATCGTTCTGTCGAATATAGTTCCCCTACATCAAATTGGTTTTGATGTAGGTTTTGTTTGAGGTAACACTTCATCCATTAGGAAATTTTAACAATTTCAGAAAATAGAATTTACAAATGTGCAAATACTTGCTGATACCATTATTATGACGTATAATAAGAATTAAATTATGATAACGTTTATTTATTTACATATCGAGTTACTTATTCAAGCAGGGCCTAAGTCCGACAGCCTCAGTTGATACTTGCGACTGCGTATCATAGTAATTTATTGATATGTACCGATGTTTTGCAATTTCCTCAGTTATTTATTAGCTGGTCCCGTATTATAGTATATTAAGTATCGACTTTTAACCGTTTTCCACACATGCACTCATTCCACTCTTATGCATGACGCATGAATATACGACTTTTTAATGAGTTTAGGTTCATGTGATTTAATAAAATAGGAGAAATAAATATCTCACAATGCTTCTCACTCTAACAAGTAGAGGTCATTGGAAATCTTTATGATAATCTCTTAAGACCGTAGAATATAGAAAGCTCACCGGTCCGCTGCCTACCGTATCGTTTATCAGCGTGACCTTCGCAAGAGCAGATTGATAAGAGATAACAGACTCCGTTTCTGTAGTGTATATCGATACAGATACCTATACTAATTTATCTACTCGCTTTTTCGTTCCCTATCGTTAGAATCCGTAAGAATCAGTTTATATAATAACTAGTCTACGAATACACGCAATAGGCCCGTAATTACTTACTAACTTAATTTGTATGATTACGTAGTGTACAGTGGATGTGTGTGTAAATCATATTATATCAAGAGAGCGGCGAGCAGTGGACGGCTGCCGTCGGGCGGCGGCAGCGGTGGCGATGCGGCGTGCGGCCGTTTGCGGCGCGGCCACGGTCCGGCGCCGCGGCGGTGCGACGGTGCGGCAGCGGTGCGAGGCGACCGCTTTGCGCAAGAGTCCAGCCGACGGGAAGTCAGCTGGCGCTGAACGATCCGCGGAGGGGAGTTGCCGCACCATGCCCACTACTCACTCGCGTTACGTACACACATCACTCATCCATGTTTTGATTACCGGCGGGTATCCATTATTCACAGCCGATTTTTCGATCCATAACATGAAACCGTTTTCCGTGACCGGACCGAGTCGTCAGTTTCGAGTCGCGTTATTGCAGTAAGTCGACACTATTTATCAACAGACACGTCGAACTTCTCGCGATACCGGTAATAACGCAGCGGCACCTCGGCGAAATAGCCGGCCGCCGACGACCGATAGGGATCCGCGATCCGCACACTCGATCCATCGGGAACTGATTCGCGAGCGACTCGAAATAGACACGTAAATTGGTGGCGAGCGCGTGCATGCAGTGATCGATCGCACTCACCGTGCGTTCGCAGGCGATAGGCGCGCCGGTCAGCTGAGCGGAGGTCCGGCGTGACGTGCAAGACACTCGCGACCGTCGCCGGTTCCCGGTGCGCCGAGGGTCCTCGCTGGGTGGAGCCGGTCGGCACTCGAGGTGGTGGCACTGCACGCGGCTCGCTCGAGCTCCGGCTGCGGATCACGCAGAGTACACACACACGGGCTGAATGCGTCAAGCGTAGGTGACTTGCATCGCGTCTCTCGCGTACTAACGGCGAGAGTGTCGGCGAGCGACTGAGTACCGGAGTCGCCGTAGCGCGCGGGGGCCGCCGCCGGCACCCGCGCCGCCCCTCGCCGCCCACTTCCTCGATGAATGACAATAATGGAAGACGTTCAACTCGCCCGCAAACCGAATAATATGAATCATTGCATTAGGGTGCAGCCCCGCCCGAGTCCAGCCCGCGAAACTCAGACCCGCGCCTCTCTGCCCTAAAAGGGCCGAGGAACCGCATCCTCGTGCAACCTTTCCGCTGAACTTCCATGAACCAAGGGAAATCACGACCCAATATCCCCTAGTGCTCTTTGCTGCAATTATAAAAATATGCAATTCAAAATCGTATTATAAGATCGTCGAATCGGTCGTACTAGGAGCATTCGACGAGCTCTAGGTAGAGTTCGCAATTAGCAGGTTTACATGGCAGACGACTGTGGAGTGCGGCGCGCTTGCGACGCCGCTAATCTTATCTGCGCTAATCTAATCCAGCGCGACGCCCTCTCGTGTTTTCTTCCAATTGTGTCCACTCAAGGTAAATTAGAGGTTCTCTCCTGGGAGTCCTTCTTGCACCGAAGCAAGAGTTTGATGTACTCTTAGAAAATATTTATCTATGACGCATTCCAGATTATTACATAGGTATAGGGGATATAGAGCCCAATATGGTTTCTTTTTTGTGAAAACTTTCAGGATTGAATGAAATTTTACAACATAAAATATTTTTTAAACTCATATTTATAAACAAGTTTTGCAGCGTCTTATTTTATAAATCAGCAAGCGTGCAAGAATCAGCCCACGACATTCTTTAACTCCCACACAAGGTTCTTAGTTAAAGGGGTAACTCACATTTTATAAACTCTACTATAAGTAAAATATAAGAAGAACTGACAATTCAGACATGAATTGGGTCAGCAATAAAATGCGAGATTTGTCTAGCAGTCCCATAAAGCGATATCAGTCTGTAAAGGTTAAGCAGTTAATGCGAGGGTGTCTAGCGAGCCGACTTGCGAAAAATTGGACATTAAGAACAACGTCCCGGCCGCTGTCGCGATACGAAGCTTTATTTTATTTTGTCGGGTCCTTAAAGTTCATCTCGTCTAGACCGGTTCACCCACGCCCCGCACAGATTTCTGCATCTTGCAACCGACCCGCCATACAAGTTACTTTATTTCCCTTTTTATCCTTTTGCAACACGCCGTGATATTGGCCTCTCCATCGCGTTAATAGTGAAACGATTCGCCACGCAGAATCCCTTTAGAATTATCCTCGTAAGCGCGCCGGTCTAATTGTGGACACCCGAGCTCTTAACGCGAGGTTGAAAAACAACTTACCCGAGCCCTTTTCGCTTTGTCTTCTAATAAATTCATTAATGGTTTTTGCTAAAAACATAATGTTGCTACAAACCCTATATATACCTATATAGGCATATCTAACCAAATCGACAGCTTTAAATATATACATGTTAAAATAATGTTGATATGAAATCAGTGCCATGTTTCTCTAGTTTGAATCCGTATTCTTGTTTAATTGTTATTCGTTTTATAAAATGCGCCACAAACAAAGGTATTCCTCACTTCAATAAAACATTCATGCAAATGAACAGTCTGCAATAACGGGCCCATATAAACTTGTGTTTATTATTTAATTTTATCGTATTATGAATTCAAGCAACATTCTTGAATAATTTAGAATAAACATTCAATCAGCCATTACGCGCGTGGAATCAATCGGTTCGTTTATTAAATCGCATCAAATGGCTTGAAAACTGATTTCGTCTACAATTTTACGCATCCGCAGACTGAGATAAAAAAAAACAACTGTACTGAGCAACGAGTATCAACTCGTAAACGGGTGCTCTTATAAAAACCCCGTTCCGGTGATCAATAATGAAGTTGTCGGCAATTTTTACGGTGATACCAAAAAACGTTATCAAATTATAATGCCATTCTTCTGGAATGTTCATTGATTGAACACGATTTGTTTGATTGATTGGTTTACTCTAAAGAGAGAGAGAAAACACTACTTGCCGATAAAATTCATATAGTTTTTATTAACTTTCAAAACGTACATTATATGCGTTAAAAACATCAACTATGACATCATCATTTATTTATAAGGTCAACTGATTAGTTTACTGTTGCTTTGCATCATATTAAAATTAAACATTAATTATATTGATGAAAATCCAGATTTTGGGTATGTCAAAGTGCATTATTCCAAGGGAATCTACTTTCAAAATTAATTTTCCGGATTACAAAGTTATAATATAAATTATAATGTACGCGTATAGCGGTTGCTTTGTGGCCCTCAACGTAAGGGGCGAGGGTTAAATATCTAATGGCATTGTATGCCCATATAACGTTTCATGAGCAACGTTTATGCTTCAACAATATTGCATGCAAAATAACGATATTAAAATGGAATTAAAATAAATAGTAAATGGGCTCAGAAATCCATTCACTAAACGAAATTAGGGTTAACTTTGATAGGTATTAAACGTAAATGTTATGATTGCGTGAAAAATTGAATAGTGTTGACTGAGAAAAAAATACCTACAGTAAAATAATTAAAAAGTCAGAAACATCACATGAGATGGTTCTGACTGAAAAGTGTGTTTACTATTCTTATAGACCTAAACCTCTCTACAATTGTACTATACCTTTACTATAGAGTTAACGACAACAGCTATTCTTTACTTACATTAATCTGACATGCTTTTTACCGCAAACATTTCATAAATACATCATAATCCTAATATTTCTCATATCCAATCCATGACAAATTAGTTCAGGAAAATGGTACCGTATCGTACAAAATTGGTAATATGGTCTTCATTAGAAAGATATGGATCCATTGCATTATGTAGGGTCATTTATCAAGCCTTTAACCGACTAGTATGCTGTTGACATTCCATTTATTCTCAACTCTGAAGCTCGTACAATATTATTAAATATCAGGTCTACTATTATTAGAAGCAGATAAAGAAACAGAGTTAGATTTTCTTTTTGACTGAGCTTAAAAATAAAATCAGTAAGCAATGCAAGACTTTCTCAAACACTAAGAAACTATCTTGAATGGCGTATTTTAGAAAAACATTTAATATTTTCGTTTAGACTAACTTTTATTTAGTTTCGTTAAACATTAATTAGTAGGTACCTTCATTTATTTTGTATCTTTTCGTTGTGTTACATTTACGCAAATCATTTCTTTCTATTGTAATAAACTAAGTATCTATTTACTGTTGATATTATCTTCTTATGTCTATGTTCTTCAATAAAAGTAATCTTTCGTAGTCTTCGTTTAATTATCTTGTACAACAGCAGAACTTAAATGATTAAAAGAAAAATGATCTAAATTTCCGCAGAGAGCGATAACAAAACCACGAAATTGGATTTCGCGATATAATCTGGAGTTGGTAGTGACAGGGCGGACGGGCAAGACCTCCGAGGTTTTTGCGCCTCATACACGACTTGTTGGACCACAGGCGGTTAACGAGAAGAAGCAACCGAAACACAGAGACAAATAAGAATGAAGCAAGATAATATTACTTGTCTTTAAGTTAGCTCGGAGCCCCATCCGATCTATGAACAGAAGAATTCTTTGAACGTAATCGTAATTTAAATTACCTTAATACCGCCAGCCTCTTAACCCGTCGTTGGGGAGGCGTGATCGCCGGAGAGATATGGGGCGAACATCTCAGTCCTCGTGAGTAGTATAGGATTTCAATCCTATTTAAGGTTGGACGTGGGTGTCCATAGTCTCTAGTGATCATTTAATCACAGGTGGCCTGATTGACCGTTTGCTATCCAATTCTGTAAAAATGTATGTAGGTATGTAACGGAGTATTTTAATTTTAATTTGAAAACGTCAAATTAAGCTGAAATTTGGCACACTTATGAAGACCTGAGATAATATAACATTTCAGTACGATCGAGCTAGTCTGAAATTGGAGGTGTCCATTTTAAATTTTTAATGCTCTGACGTAGCAATTCATCCTCTTTCAATCTCAGATGGTACGTGGTAGAAAGTTATTAAATAGTGCTGCTATACAATCACAAGCAAAAGATGTAGGTTTTCTCTGCGACTGTCGAACAAATGCCTACATCCACCACGTCCCTCTAAATCCTTTTCACAACTATGCGATATAAATAACCGTAAAGTTGCAAAATCCCTTGTTACATACTTTAAGTTGCTTGTGAAGCTTTCCGGCTTTGCTATGGAAAATATCTTGACTGAAATATTAGACAAGCAAGACTAATATTTCAGCTATTTGATATCAGCTATTAGCTTTGTAATACATAGATATGAAATTTTTGAGTGTAACTGTACGTAGTACTTTAAGCTGCTAACAAAAACGTTATTTAATTAAATGGAACGTGTCGGAATTGAGAAGCGCAGCGTCAAAGAATACTTTCAATTGCAATAATTTCACTGCTATAAAAGTCCTTCCTTATTATTTGATACATGCACCGAAAAAAAATATAGAAATTTAAAATAAGTAATTTTATTAGGAATTGTATGAAAAACCTTGGAAGCGAACGCTTCTTTTTTAGGTTTCACAATAACTGACTTGTATCCGATTTCGCTCGTAGCGTAATTGGTGATATTAGTTGGTTTTGTATTCCATTCACGTAGACCGTAGTGCGACGATTCTTATGGGACTCTTTAGATGAAATGACACCAATTACGAATGTACTGTGTACTAACATTTTGATAGAGACATACTCGTATGATAGAGCTTTAATGTTGTCAATACCTATAGTTAAAATAGGCAATGATTTTACTACTTTACAGAGAGGATAACATAAGTTTGTAAAGTATATTATTGTTATATATTATGATGAGAGATTAGATTCGCAAACATCTTAACACTAGGGAAAGAAAGAAAGAAAAAGATTTATCTACGCATAAAATGGTATACTATGATAAGATAAGGGTTCAGTAACGAGATATATTTTTCAGTAACAGATATATTTTCCGACGTCCATAGACGCATTCAGTACTTGAGGTACATTGTAGCTCCTACACTCAAAACAGCGCAATTTATATAGGCTCCAATTAAAACTTTGTCGGTTTGTCGTCAAAATCGTTTATATGTCTCCCTCTGCTCTTATTACCTCCCGCTTTTCTTGTTCAGGAATAGACATATTATTTATTTACTCGAAACCCTACCGCGGCTGTCTGCCTGTCAGTATAATCCATCGTAAAGCATTCTATCTGTATCTTCATTCAGAATTAGATGTCCATAATTTCAGCAAAAGCACAACGGTGAAGGAAGTTGAGGAAACCTGCATGCCTATGAGTTCTCCACAATGTTCACAAAGGCATGTGAAGTCTACCAACCCACACTAGGCCAGAGTAGTAGACAAAGGCCACTATCTGCGAAAGCATTACAACTATTGGTTTAAAAATAATTTCAACAGATGCTAGGTAACTAAGTAAAAAATACAAGTAAAGTAGCTAAAAGTGGTTGTTTTCGATTTTAGACAAAAACCTTTAGAATTTTTTCACCTGTAAATATACGACTAGGTCTATATGTTTTGACTAAAAATACGGAATAAAATAGTATATAATAATATGTGTATAATAATATTATATTTTTCCTTTTTAAAAACATAAAATTTATCGTTTTACATCAGCTGACATTGATTAGACATTGGACATCTATTTCTGAATCAGAGTATACTATGCCAAATACGTTTTTTTCCATAATAGGTATACGAGTTTCATGGGATCTAAGTATGACGTTTTGAATTATTGGTTTCGCTTTACTAAATCTTCAGACATTTGTCAAATGTCACGGATCCTTTCCTTTAAGTAACGATGGCTGTAGAGTCTCAGGTGCGTTCATAGAGATGTTGATTTATGCTGAATGCAAACATCTGTCTACCTACAGTGAATTTGAAAGAGTCGCAAGATTCCCATTCCTCTGTCATTTATTTTTAAGGTCCCACCACCTCGTAATGATAAACAAATTTTGGCAGTTTTATAGATTTCTGATGACAATGTGATATCTTGATTGATTCTAACCATATTCTTAAAGGTGAGGAAACTACTTAACGAATAGTACGAACACCACACTTGAGAAAGACATTTAATTTTGGTAATCTCACGTACGTAGAAAATTCATTAGTACATGCTACTGGGATTTGAATCTGGACTTGAGCCACTTCGATTTATCAGCTATCGATTATGTCTTGTTAACGACATTTTATAGTAAGCCATGAAAATCCGAACGACATGAAATGAAAGGGAATTTAATCCGCAAAAATCCCATCGAAATTCCAATAAGCTTTATCTTTGTAATTCATTAGTGGAGTGTTTACTCTGTTTCTATTTATTCATTTTAACTTCAGTTTTTAATGAATTAGTACTTAACTCTGCTTCTTATTTAAATGAAATATATTTATTATTCCTTTTTAAAACCAAATATTATTAATTAGGTACAGGTTTTACAGGTGTTTAGAACAGCTTTTAGATCTGTGATTTTTATTCTCATTTCCCGAAATAAATGAATGAGTAATAATCTCTACTTGATAGTATTATAGGTACCTATATATTATAGGTGTAGTTGACGTTATACTTTAGTTTGTTCCATATATGCATATAATTTTATGTAATGTAAAGTTTTATTGAGGTGTAAAAAGAGGGCATTGCTGTAGTAACCTCGTATTGATCAACTTAATTGTAAACACTATCGTTCGAATCATTCTAGGAAGCCATCCGACAGTCATTAAGATGATAAAACAAGATAACAATAATTATTCCCGTTTATCATTATTATCGATTAGTTCGACGACTCTTCGGTCCTTAGTGCGCGTTATCTGGATAATTTATAAATGAACTATTTAGCTATCTATAACAATCATTGACTTTATAAAGAGCATGTATATTTGCGCATCTTTAGCACTGTTTGTCTGAAGAACGCATAGCTGCGTTGCTTGCTTACGTCAAAAATGATCGACATTTTAAACGACTCTGGTTCTGTCAATAGTAAGTAAAAAACTAACACATCTAGTGACTAATTACTTACTTGTGAATTTTGGCACGATAGCTAGAGCTATAGAAGTTATAGAAACCTTGTTAGAAAGCCAATTGGCTTCCGAAAGGAGGTGGCACACCAGCGTCTTTAACAATCAGGATTCGAGTAACGTAAAGGCGCTGAATTTTACGATCATGGCGCGCGGTGCTATGTGTGAGTGGGTTTGTAGAAAGCGATACGAACGAACACGTATTGCGCGTACGACGTTACTGCCACACATTGTGAAATTGCATGCTGCAAGCATGCAACCTGCAAACACACTCACACATGGCACCGCACACCATGATGAGTGAGGGAGACCCGAAATACTCGTATATAATGGATATAAGGGATATAAAACCCATAAGGGATATAAAATATGTTCATGTACAAATATTATGTACAAATGATAAGAAAACCAAGGAAGTTTGCTTCTCTGAATTACGTACTCAACAACGGGAAAGTGGGCATAACCACTTTTTCCAACTTTTTATTAGAACTCATACCAGTTATTTTTGTGCCTGAGTCATAATACTCTAATATGCGTTTAAGTTCCTTGAGACAAAAATATTTTTATTGATTGAATAGATTTATAGGTACGGTATAATAAAATGAGTTCTCGGAAAACCGCAATATAACTACCGCATTATAGTTACGGGGAATAGCGGAGAAAGAATGAGTCAATTTGTGTGACACGCGTCTATGCTTGTGTTATTTGTGCTTATTAAATTTTAATCCTTATATTTACATAATAGTTTAATAAGCTATTTTTGGCAAGAGATCCAAAGGAGGTAATGATTCTTTTATCTTACACATTAAAACATCGAAAAAGTAAAAATTTAGCATTCCAATTTTAAATGAAATATTACGAGGGCTCACTGTACCAGAACTCTTTTGATTCAATAAAGGTATCATTTTCCAGCCGTAAAACCTGACCTGAAGTGAATTTCGAATACGGCGAGGTACCTTTATTTGAGGCAGGTCAAAGATGCTTTGTCAAAGAAAATTTAGATCAAGGCCTCAGTACCGGCTGAGTATCTAGTTTTCTGACCCTTGGAAACGGATCGCTCGCGGATGGAGGGCCCCTATTGCTTGGATTAACGAAGGCTTTGTCAAAATCCATATTGTTACAAGGCCCAGCTGGAATCGAAGATTTACATGGCATCAGTATGTTAGATCTTTTTAAACTGACTTCAAAAAGAAGGTATTCCAATGTGACTTTTTCAGTAGATATAGGTACGTATGTACTATGCTTTCAGTAGAGTAGATTTGTTTATGTATTGTATCATTTATTTATCTGATGTTACCAAGTTTAAGAGCCAATATTAATTTTTTGTAGTTTTCGGGTCGAGACTTTAAATACTTTTCACTATCTTTAATTAAAAACTAGGTACATTCAAATTTATCTACGCAACGTGTTATTTTCGTGTACGCATAGATTATTTTATCTTATGAGTTGTGAACAAGCAATTATCACGAATCAAAAACAAGTAAACAGAAGTTCTCAATTGTAATGTAATTAAGCGACGTAGGCAAAACAACAATCTAATTTCGAAATTCCAAAAATAGCTGTAGGAAAATAAACACTTTGATTGAGATGGCACTATTTGGATGATTAGTTTATATTTCTGTTTCTAGTTGGGGGTTTGTGTGTACTTGTCTCGTATAATATTATGTCCATGGTACCCACACAGGCTATTTAGTGGGGGCTATAAGTATGAAACGTTATCAGACATCCCAAGAAGCTATGATCTCAACGTCTTATAATAATAATGTATGGAATAGTTTCAAGCCACAAAGACAAACTTGTATAACTTTGGAACATATTGAATTAAATCGCCTGTCAACCCCTAGAAGGTAAAATGTTAGTTAAAGTTAAATCAAATCCTATTTGTTTGTCCAAATTATGAGTAGTTATAGGTACTTCTAAAATTAAATAAGTCTAGTCAAGTCTAATGTAATTTATTTCACTGTAATATTACAAAATTAGAATGTGTGTATTCTTCCCCATATAATTTTTGTGCCAAATTTCAAACTGCATCGTTCACGTAGTCTAGTGAGCTGTAAATTGTATATAAAAAATTTTCGCTTCACGTATTATTATATAAAAAAAGTAAAACATATCAAAAGAGTTGCATATAAATGTAGACACATCGGTTGGGATACATAAGGGTGGAGTCAGACTGGTCGATAGCAGAGGAAGCAGTCATTGCGTAATTCGCGAACAATAGTTTTTGCCGCGACGGCTGAGCACAGTTACAAATAATGGAAGAGATAAGCCCCTTGTGCTCCCAACAGCGAGTGACTATATCCTCGCTTCGGATATGTAAGTATATATAATAATATACAGAGCGCATCGATTCCACGTTTTATGACACTTCAGTTTATAGGCGCGACGGACTTATGACATTTAAAGAAGAATCCGTATGAGCATCCATAAAAATCTACACTTCTCACTGCGATGTAAATATAAATTATTTAAAACATCAAACACATTTTCATTAAGTATGAGAACAGCGTGATTAATTTTCAGATCATGTCTATTGCACATTTTAAGAAACTCTAAGTATGTTTCTTAATCATAACCATCACAATTTACTATTCACTACAACTTTGATTCTACTGCAAGTACTGCAACTCTACGACTCTAAGGTGACACGATTTATAAAAGGAAACTAAATTAGTTAGTTTAGTTTAGTCTTCGGAGGTAAGGCAGGTGTATATTCAGAGGAATAAAAAGTCCAATCTGTGTAGTGTTACGTCATTTACCGATCACACTGTGTCCGACTCTACAGAAATTCTGCAAAAAGTTTGATTGAGCCTCCGTCGCTTTTATGAGCCGCGTAATTACATTAAGCACTTCTGATCTGAAGATACAGAAAATCTAGTTAAGAATATTATATTCGTACGATGTGTACCGACCGAATACATACTAGCAAGTAAAGTTAAATTGCTTTCATTTAGGTCTCATCTTTTTCTATATTATTTAAATCATATTACTGTTTTATTGACATTGTCGGGTATTTAACTCTTTGTTATTCTAACATTAATTGTATGAATAAGATTGATCTAGGTCCTAGCACAAGCACTGAATCAAAGTATCTTTGCGCTAAATCAAATGAGTGGTAGTCATTTTAAACTTTTTAACTCATTTCACTCACTTTCAGTCTCTTACGGTGCTTTAATTTAGGCGGTAGTTACAGCTCAACTACACTCGATACTGACCTTCAACTATCTAAGATTGTACCTTTATCATAAAGTTTAGCCATTCTTACTGAAACTTAGAGGTTTACTATCTTCTACTAACCTACTATAAACCTTTGGGAATACAAGCTTAAAGTTCGGTAATTAACCCATAGAATATACTTAAACTAGATTGCATTAACACTGCAACTAAGCGCAAGCGAACTTGGCCCGCGCACCAGACGCAGTCTTAAATCTAATCAGAGAAGACCATTTCATTTCATTACGAATGTCCTATACCTGGAGTGGAGTGTTTGGCCCCACAACCTCTGTGCCTCGATTATACTCGACTTAGTACTATAATCCAATTTGTTCGGGATCCTTTTAACTACGAGTACTTGGTAAGTTACGCAACGTAACTTTGTCTTCAATAGTTCGTAGTTTGTTGTATTTCAAGGTTCGTCTTCAACTTACAAAGAGATAGGTAAATGAGTGGTTTAGTGTTTTGTAAAGAAATGTCTATTTATAGTTATTGAGTTATTAAGTGACTTCAAAAAATAATACTTATCCTTATTTAAAAATATTTTAAATAAGAATGTTTGTGTGAATATTTTTTTTATTCGTGAGCCATTGACATAGAAAATACATAAGGGAATTTCATGGATCAGGAACTACCTTGGGAAATATATAGCTACGTAATACACTTATCCTGGAACGACTGAGATTTCCCGCAATATTTATCAAATCCTACGGCCGCGCAGAGCCTAGTTTTTGACTAACTTTCACTCTGAGATATTCCATATAGAGCAAAAAATTGTCTGAAGATTTAGTAATGAATTAGCTAGCGTTTCTAGTTCCCTGCTAGCTTTGTTCCCTTTATTGTGCAGAGTAACTATTGCAACGGCTAAGGTAATTAAACCAAATAATAGTCCCAGGGGTAGATTTTATCCAGAACATTGGAATGAACTCGGCCATCGCAGACTGCGGACTGTTTCGCCACAGTCAGCTCGCTCCATTATTGTCGAATTAGTGCTTTAATCCTATTAGGTAGCTGTGGCCAGGACCTAATAAGAACTGAATAAGGCGTAAATCTAATAAGCCTCAAGTAAGCGTTTGAAGTTTGACGCAAGAAAGTTGGAATATTGTTCAAAATCAAATGTTTTGTAATCCAAATGTGTTACTGTTAGATTAGGTCAAAGGTAATATACTTCATTAGATTTCACTCTTTTTATTTTAACTTAACTTTTCTCGGACGTGTAAAAAGGAAAAATAGAATACGATATTTAACAATACGATACGTTTGTTTAGACCAGTTTACAAGTTAACTTATCACTTATAGCTTATAGAGTTTGAAAAAAGATCCGAGTAAAATATAAAATATTCATGTTCGCCGAGAAATGGCTCTATGAAAAACCATACTACGAGTATGGTAAACAGTGAACATCAATGCTGTATAGTGATTAAACGTGATCGATCGACATGCGCGGACGCCACACGTCCTGAGTAGTATTTTAAACGTCAGCAGAGCTTACACAACGAGCCCAAGCTATGATGCATGAATAATGCGTTAATTACGATGTTATTGTAGCTGAATCTATTTAAGAGTCATATTCATAGGAGCAATTGTATATTTTGTATTGAACAGGTTAACGGTTACCTTGATGATCATACAGGTGCCTGATGTTAGGTGGCCACTGCAACCTGTAGGTACTTCGATGGGTGATCGTTAGTGACAAATCTTCATCAAACACACCTGAAGTAGGCTGTCAAGGCTAATTTCAATTTCAATCAAAAAAATCCACTACACTACTTATTTCTACACTTCGACACGAGATAGTCCACCCTAAGTTTAAAGTAACCATTGCTTTTTAATAAGCAATGGGTAGGCTAACTGAAAAAACCGCATTGATTTAAATCTGATCCCGCAAAGTGCACACAGGACGTTGCGACTTCATTAAGATTAACCAGGGCAGCAGCGACAAGGACTGGTCGCTGCAAATTAAATCGGGATTACCGCATATTCGCCAGCGAAAACCCGACCCGATGAAAATGTGCATAAAATGTATTACTGCCTTCTTTTTGTCGTTATTCTTTTGCGTTTTTCTCATATGAAAATTCTGTAAATGTTGTAATGGGCCAGTGGCAAGCGAGATGCCGGGTTCTTGATGTTAAGTGCATATTGCAGATAGAACTAATAATAACCAAAGTACAGCAAAGTTGATTACATAATTTCTCCATAATATCAACAATACTCTTCTGATTTTTCTCCCTGAATACGGCAACTCTTCAACCGGATCAGAATAACCTTTCTTCTTCCTTCTTCATTCTACTTAAGTTACGTCTCTGCCTAAGTTAAGTCTCTGCTTAAGTTACGCGATATCTAATGACTTAAACAATAAAAAACCACTGACAATCACTAAAGACAAACAACTTTAAAATCCCAAATTGCGATAGAGATAGTTAAAAAACAACAAGTAAAGGCAAGGTTAGACAAGGCGATATCTATAATGGACAATCCATTGAAGATGTGTCCTTTATTCTTTCATTTCAGTTTTTAGTTATATTGCGAGATACGTCGTATCAAATAATCTAATTCACTTAACTTACTCACTCTAAAAATACTACTACTTGTAAATGTTTTTCCATGAGCAATATTCGCATTACAAACCAGGCGCAAAAAAAATCCGCCACTGCAAATTTAATCAGGATTACCGCATATTCGTCCAACGGAGAACGGCTCTGACGTAAATGTGTTTAAACTGTTCTTTCCGTGTTCTTTTTTTTTCTTTCTGCGTTCTTGTCACACGAAGACAAATGACTTGCAAAATTTCGCAGAAGCGGTATAAGCCCCATGCTCGCCCAGTTGGAATGGGTTTCTCCATGTTTTGGAAGTATCGCGGACTCAACACCGTTCAAGGGGAAACAATTTGTCACATTGTTTAAGACAAGAAACGGGATTAGCGATATATTTAAAGTAGAGGTAAGAGTAGAAATTTCTCACCAATGTTCTAGTCAATTTTCGATGATAGTAACAGCGACCTTTTTCTTAGTCTTAAGGAATCACAAGAGTAGGTACCTATGGTTAATACTTATGATCACAAGTGTGCTAAAGATAATTTAATAAGGTCCAGGTTCAGAAATAATATTATCGATCACAACTTTTTGAGAGCACTAAGTAGTAGGGGATGCGAATTATAACGATCGAAACTAATTGAAAACTGTTTAGGAACGCTGAAAAGTTGTGTTCAAAAAACTTACCTACCCTGGTTAGTATGGATCTTTTCAACTGTTTTTTGAAGAATGAAGGATATAGAAATAGATTGGCGAATTCCTCTTCCAGAACTCTACCAGAGGTAAAATCTTTCTAGTGGGTCACTCGTCGACTAGAGTTCCCTACGTACATAACGTAAATGGTTGAAATAAGCAACTACTATGTATGTGAACTACAAGTGGACCTTAGACAACAATTTATTATGTGTTTAAAATAAGAAAAGATAATTCTGTCTTTCCTTTTTTTAGGTACGAGGTCTAAGAACCTAAGTGCGAAATGCAGAATGCTATGGATTACAAAATTAACCAGGCTAGCGGTGACAAGGACAGCTACTGCAAAATTAAATCAGGATTACCGCATATTCGTCGAGCGAAAAGCCGACGGGAATTGAGTGTAAGTTTATTAAGGTTTACTGCTATCGGGAACGA
Organism: Erynnis brizo brizo; assembly: GCA_018248615.1. Classification (NCBI taxonomy): domain Eukaryota; kingdom Metazoa; phylum Arthropoda; class Insecta; order Lepidoptera; family Hesperiidae; genus Erynnis; species Erynnis brizo. The sequence continues at coordinate 20,655 of DWIY01000013.1, forward strand.
TGGAAATGCTCTAACAGATCGCTTTATAACAATGTTAGGTACTGAATAAAAGTGACAATTGTGCCAGCCCACTTGTTTTCGAGAAACGATAAAAGGTATCATTTTACTATTATTGGGTAAATTTATTTTAATTTTAGTAAGTATGCATAAAAAAAATTGTGGGCGTTACAAGTGACGTGCGTCCATAAGTGCGTCAAAACGCATAAATGGATATTGGTTAATGGCACGAAAAAAATTAAGATTTGGATGAATATAAATAGTTAATAACCTGGTAAATTTATCTCTTTTATTCAATTCATATTCAATTACAAAAATAGTGTTTTTTTTTTCATAGGTTAATCGCAGTCAATGCTTGAGAAAAGAGTGTCAAGTATGACGGACTTCCTTATACTCTTATTATATACCACTGCCCGTGCCCATGTCCTAGGATAGGATTGAAGGAGGTGATAACCAACCAACCTTAATTCAATCAGGATTTATGTTCTCCATGGGCGCAGTAATCACTTTATAGGTGCCTGCAAACTCGTTTGGTATTCCTTTAACGAAAAAAAATCTAGTGCATCGTGTTGATGACTAAAAAACCGAAAACTACATGGAAGCCAGTTTCAAAATTGAATTTGGATTACGCAATATTCATTCAACGAAAAACCGATTGAAATGAGTGGTTTTCATCCATCCCACACGTACCTGTTACGCGGACAAAATAAATAGTTGCACATTTTTTTCAACATCAACTCGGTTTGCGAAAATTTCAGCTGCAACTTTATTTATTTATCTGGATTTCACATACATTTGTTAAATTTCAAAATAGTGCCTTATTCATTAATGGCACCTTACCTAGCCAGCGTCATCATAATTTGTTACATCATATTAATTAAAAAAAAAATAGATACTGTATAGATATTATGATTATTCATCACGCAATCAAAATTATTTTAAAGTAAGACGATTTGTACAACTCCGCACGTTCTATACGTGCAATATTAATTTACATTCCGATGCAACGGGAATTTTCATAACCGTTCGCCCGTTAAGATAAAATATGAAATATGCATGATTGTGGTCGCACCCAATGTACACTTTGCGATTTAAATCTTAATGCGAACGAAAAATTGATGAATCAATTGACCATTACCTACTCCTTGGAATGTTGCTAATGTATTTCAAGGCAAAAGCATGCAACATTATCGTTGTAAATGATTTGCTGATACATTCATGATTCCTCGAAGTGACGCCGCTACGACGCCAGTACATTTTACTACTGAGAATAACAACGAAGAACGGTACTCCGGACTACCGAAACATAATATCACGCTCACATCATAATCAAGTCAAACTTTAATCATTAATCATAGTAATAGTGCCACAAAGTCGTTAAGACTTCATTTGCAAGTCATCCTAAACTTAAAGTAACATACTCGTAACTAAGCCTATTATATCCATAGTCCTGTAATTAACTTTACATTTTTTATGCAAAAGTACAGTTTTTTTGGATTTTAAAAGTTCCATCAGCTATAATTCTACGAGTACGTAGGTAACAAAATCGGTGAAAAGATTTCTGATAAACTGAAAAGGACAACGTATTAAGAATTGATGACAATAGAATAGTTTAGTATCTGATGCTAGAGGTAGATACCCAATAGGTAGTTTGTGCTCTTTCGGCTGTTCTCATTTGTCTTAAGATGCAGTTTGACGATAATTGCTTTATTATTTATGTACATTCTGCCTAGTCTGGAGAGGTGACGAAAAGTAAAGTGTGCGCATTTTAGCAGATCAAAAACGTTTTCCTTAAGACCACAGTGTAAAAATAACGTCAAACGGTACCAAATGCAATTAAAAGGATAGCCTCATCTCATCAAAGTGCAGTCGATGGCAAATTGAGCCGATTTACTTCGTTCGGGATGCCGTTTGGTAGCATGCTATGCGGTCACTCAACCGTCTCTTGCCCGTTACGTCAGCCGCATGCCACAATTAGATCATATACGAGACTTGCAATGCCTAGACCCGACATCAATAGCCGATAGATATGATTTAGTACCGTTAAAACTTGCTTTTTGCTGCTTCGAGGTGTTTCGAACATTTCCACAATAATGTTACAATTACAACGCAGAGTATTGTAACGGACCCGTACAGTCGAGGCGATTTGACCCATGCAACAAAATTGGAAATAATATGATAGAATTTTGGTTCCTTTGTGGCACTTCATTGTATTCAAAAGTAAAGAAGAGACATGAGAAGAATTCTGAATAAACATCTACAATTTAGAATAAACAATATACTAATTAGAATAAGACTTTTAGATTGATGAAGTAATTATCTACATCTAATAATGGCAGTCAAACTAAAATATCGATCTAATTAAAGTATTTACCTGTTCAAGTAAAACAAGTACATTTTAAGTTTTACTGTCAGAAAGGTTTTATTATAACCCCTCTATCAGAAAGGTCTGATTATATGGAACCCTATTCCCGTTGCAATGGGAGGGAGGGCTTTATGTATTGGAGGGACTTATCAAAATGCTCCTTGTTTTATTAACTTCGCTTATATCGGTTACATTCTGGTAACATTATCAAGTGTAGTGTGAATGAACAACAATCAAAGTAGCTTTGCGTAGGAACGACTAACTAATGTGAATTCAAAGTCAGTATGTTTAAAGAAGTCGCGTAGTTAGAAGCGATGCGAATAATTTAAACGATGTTATTTGAATGGAAGCGTAATGTTAACGGGCGAAATTTAAAATGCAATTTAAAGTTTTCCTACGAGTTGCGTTACATTCCCTTTGGTGAGACGGAATCTCTTATGTAGTTTTGCGGTTAGTTCGCTCCGAGTTGTTCCTTCTTTGTTGATGGCGTCCATAAAATTCTCGAACCTAATTGGCTCCATGAACATTCTTAAAACACATAAATATTATATATTTCATCACTGAAACTTTTCAAGCACTCCGTCGAATACTAACTACTTTTTAAATTGATTGAAGAGCTATGGCGTAAATATAAATCGAATTCATTTTTAACGAATGCTGAAATATACTGGCACTGCCTGGTATTAAAAATGTAACTACTTTAGGTTCGAGTTGGTACTTTTTTATGTTTCTTTACAAACCATCTTTTAACGTAGATATACTGCTAAATGAAATCGTTTTTTTTTTAATTTCAGTAATTCCAATTGCGACGTCTCATTACGAAATTAGACGAAATAAGACGTGAATCAAAACGAATTAAGACGTGAAAATCTAAAAAATAGAGATTTTTAGCGCTATTTCCACTTAAAAAATGTTTTGTAACTTAGAATCTAGCATAAATAGATTAGTTTTCATAAGGCTAATTCCAAATCACTAAATCTTTGAATCCAAAAACTTTTAAACTTCAAACCACGTGTTGGCTTGTTAGAAAATTTTCACAGCGGCTTTCAGTATTGGAGCTAAATCCCGAATAAAAGTTTTATACCAAAGACATCCCAGAGTGGCAACGCTCTCGCAATTTGGTTAGATAAAATCTTTTACACCGGAACACAGCATTGGCGCTGTTGCTTCGTGGCGGACTGAGATAAAAATGTGGTAGACTTCAGACTATGTTTAAAGCTTTAAATATACCAAAGCCACGAGCAATTTCCCTGAAACAGTAGCGAGGCGGTTAAGAATTGCTATGTTCAATGCAGCTTTAGGTATATGAAACAAACAATAAAATAGAGTTGTTGATATGCTTATAAAAGTAAAGATAATGTCATTAAGAATTTGTACTACAAAACACCTCGTGCAGAATTTGCACATAAATATAAGGAAAAAAGTGCACACTAGATTTTAGACTTAGGTAAGATGGGTAAATTTCATATTACTAATTGAGAATTATTGCTACAATTCTCTGCTAAAAAGTGAGCATTTAGATACATTCAGTAAGCAGGTTTAAAAGAAAGAGCTTTGTTTGCCTATTTGAAAAATACAGCCGTAAAATTTAATTTCTATTACAGATTATTAACAATGGAAGTTTTGAAAGCAATATACATAGTAGGAGGACTATTACTAAGCGACTCTGAGCGAGTGTCTCAAGTACTACACTCGATCGAATCTCGCCGCACCCGCCGCTACTGTCTTCATCTAGGAACCAACTTAAAGATCCTAGATCTTAGAATGTACGTGAAAATTTTCCGCTATTCCAGGTTCGAGTGGTTCAAACGGGCGATAACGTAAGAGGTTTTCGGATAAAATTGCATCCGACGTAGGTACCTATCTATTAGAAACTTTTGAGTATGGACACATTTGAAGAGTCAAAAAATATTATATGAGAAATGAACAGCCATTGCAAGCAATTTTTAGTACCTATTTTAAAAAGAAAAAGAATAGAACAATTCAATTTTTACGCAGCATGGTATACTTAACATGTTTGAAATATCTGAAAAATCACAGTCATGCAATAATATTAGATTTCTAAAAACTGAATTCGTCAGACATAACGAAAGTTCATTAGGTTACATAATTATTATTATGGTTACATATATACTATAACTAGTAGTTGCACCATATTTGTCGTTTATGAATCTATAAACGACAAATATGGTGCAACTACTAGTTAGACTCGTCACATTATTACTGTGTTAACGTGAACAATAAATTCAGCAACACAATATTCGTGCTAAAACGGTCACACTACAGTTACAAAAGATGAACAATGAATGATTTACAGTGCTCTCCTGAGAGCAGCTACATACCTGTTTATTTCTTAGACGTGTACAAAACGGAGTATTACCTACATTATATGATTCGTTCAGTTCATCGTTTACGAGAGAGGTCCAAATTTTACTGTCCCACACTTTCCGTCTTATCCTTGTCTAGTCCCAAACAAAAAGTTGCCACGTTATTTTAGATATACCCACAGCATGGAAAAAATGTATTTTTATCAAGATATAAAATGCAACTTGATTTTATCTGAGTCCCTCAAATTGTCTTACCACTTGACATGGTATTTCAGACAGACTAGCTTAGAGAAAAAAATATTTTTTAACTGATAACTACTCCAAAGGCATTTCTGACAGCTAATTTCTGAAAGCTGGTCAGCTACAAAATTTTGAATGGGTGTTATTTAAAAAATCTGTTTTTATGTGGGATTTTTTATCAATAAGATCAAAATAAAAGTAGAATTACATATTTTACTACTTATGTTCCATTTTTTTCCTTCACATAGGCCGTTTGTATATGATCGTCGATACTTGGGCGTAATCTTAAAACTATACTAACAATAACTTTGGGTATCATGAGTTTACACCAACAGGTTGCAAAAGCTCATTACGCTAAAACATATCCTTTGTTACCGAGCTCCGTGATTCATCTCATTGTTTCACTGGGAATTAATGTTCGGTACCTACAGCTCTCATTTGCTACCAGCTATGCCCACAGCTTTGTCCGAGGAG
>DWIY01000014.1:0-25784 GCA_018248615.1 Erynnis brizo brizo
GTCATTATCAATTAATACGGAACTTCATGACAACGGACGGACGGACAGACGGATTTCACGGACAAACGTCAAAACGTATCAGGTTTTTTCGAAAATTTCTTGATTCTGTCACCGCGCTCAAACCGTCAAGGCCCGCGATAAAAGCTATGCAATAGCTTAAAAACTATAATCAAAATTAATATAACTTTACACCTTAAATGAAACATGAATCGTTTTCGATTAACGCAAAAACAGAGTTAATAGCCGGGTACATAATTAGTTATCGACGCTTTCGGTATGCGTGATGCGAAACCATCGACAAAAACGTATCCCCGATTTCGGAAATACCTTTGATGGGAGTGCATTAAATGATGTACGCATATCATTTAAACCGGAGGCTTTAGCGATCATCCTCTTAACGAGCTTGCCGTGTTCAATAAATTGCTTGGAACTATGTAGGTTTTGATTAATAAAACTGATTAAGTTTATCGTTTGGGTGTAAATTTTAAATACGAGAGCTTATTACTCATTATATCGGGAATGTATTTGTTATCGTTCAGTTGTTCATTGAGTCGGTAATTGTATTACCCGAACGGATGTCCATACGGTGAGCGTTATGGCATTCGATTGCCCAATATGCACATTATATTGAGTTTGTATCCACCCACTTGATATTAAATAACGTTGGTCTTTTTAAACTTCATTATGTTGAGAGAGGATGGTAATATTTTCCGATACTTATTACCTAAGTGTGCGCTAGGCATGGTAGTGGTTAGTAGTATGGAAGTTACTAATATTGAATATGATACCTACCGAAATTTTCTGGAATAACAAATTTTCTTACAATGCACACCATACCTAATAAACTTAAGGGTTATTGGTTATTTAAAGCAAAACTCCTAAAATCTGCGTAGAACTCTCACAACACAACAAAACCATATCAATTTGTCTGAGACGGTAACCCGCTGTGCGCTTGAACGACCGACGATGGAAGCAAGTTAGCGGAAACAAGAAACAACTCCGACTTACTTGTTGCGATTTACACTGTAAAACACCTTAAGTGTTATCGCCCGGGAGCAGCTGTTCTAACTAACCGCGATTGCTTCCCCAGACTCGACGTGTATCATTTTTTTCAACCCTCTCAAGACGACCGGCTCACCGTCCTCTTGAAATTGCTATACTTAGCATTAAATTGTGAGCTCTTAAAGGGCGCTTCGGCAGGATTACGCCGGGCGCGGCATTTTTTTCATTGCGAGCACCTAGATTGCGCCCGCTTAGCTGTTTCGTAAATACCTTAAAGGTATCAGCGGACATAAACTCCGGCGCGATCCGCGATGACGTTAATGAGCCCGTCCCTTTCCCTATCTCCGAAACGTACGGTTATTCTCAACAACCCCTCCATACTTACGAATTATCTCCGCCCTTAACGCACTTTTTCTCTTTTCAATTTTTACAAACTCTCATTTAAGGGAATCAGCTCTTTAATACGGTATCCAGTTTCATATTCGACAACATAATGCCCTCTCATCAAGTAAATTATGACTTTAATCTCATAGGAAGTTCCGCTGCGAGTTTACCAGAGTTTACTTTAAAACTTCTCCCTCCCCGGTATTCAACGCTCGGTGATTTATGGAAACTAGAAAATTCTGAAATGTATAAAGTATTTTTCATCACTTCGGCCAATGTAAGTGTCATATTTAAATGTATTTCAATACCCGCGGAACTCGCTAAACTTAAATTGGAGTTATAAAATTAATTAAGAAGCTTTCGTTTATACCTGCTATTCGCATTTAGTTATTATTTTGTTCGTCCCAATTTGTAATAAGGTTAGGGCGTACACATCTATATTTTATCGCACGATGAAACCCAATAAGATTGAACGTAAGTAGGTATAAAAATACGAGGTGCCTCATAAATCGACTTTCTTTCCCGAGACGTGTACAAATAATGATAAAAATCACAATATTTTATTGTGGCGGATCTTCTCACGTCTATCTCACAATTATATTATGCCGGGTAGAAGGGAGGCGATCGAGCATTAATATCGGGCCATTCGGTGGGTAGCGGGCACTTTAGACTTATTTACTCTGGGTAATGCTGTCTATTTGGGAAGATAAAAGAAGTTAATTTTATAAATGGGCCATTCTCGTATACGTAGGTAATCTTGCGTCTACTGCGTTATCTGGGTCCAATCGGGTGGAGACAGATAGGGCGGTCGACACGCGAGCGCCGATTGATTAGGCCGACCCGTACTGCCCTGACGGGTTAATAAAGCTCTGCCTGCTGATTGCCTTGTAAGCTACCCATTCGCCTTTCGCCTGAATTCCATGAATCGATTAATTCATGCAATCCATCATATTACAGACGATAGCCTACTAGGAAATTCAGTTCAACCAACTATGTAGACAGCGTAATCCACTTTTGATGATACCCGTCTGTACGTAGTTGCTCAAAGTTTGAAAACGTTCGCATTAATAGAAGCAAAGGGTGATCGAAGTTAATTCTGATGTCAAAGTTTAACAATAGTTTCGTTGTAACTATAGTTAAAAACATAAAAAAATGCTTAATCAAAAGTAAACAAAACAAGTCCTTTAATACAATAAACTTAAATACTGCCGTAACACTATAGTCTCAAATGACTACCTATAAAACGTTGAACGCAGACACCTGTCTGATGCACTGATATCACACTAACACGCAAATGACGTATATTACCATAATGTTTTCAATTTAATTTATTGCAACCACCACGGGATTTCATTTTGATGTCACTTTCACGATAATATGATTATGAATTTACCCCACAAATCCCTGTTGCAATAAATAAAGGGTAGTACCTAGGTACGATACCTAGTAGGTATATCGTATAGTTAAAGTTAAAAATATAAATATAATTTTAATGCATAAAAACTTATTCATAAGTACATAGTATTTTTAAGCCAGAATCCAAAATCTATTAAAAACTACAAGCTTGAAACAAATTGTACCGCTTTTAATTAATTCTTTTTAAAATGTGCTGATATAACGAAACACAATTAATAGTTAAGCCGGTCGGAAACAACAGTCGCTTCAGATTAACGTTAAATCCGGGCAATTGACGTAGGTACGTAAAGGGATTAGAGTTGATACATCACTTTCGTTTTAGCTCGTTCGAAGTGCGGTGCAAATTAATCAAAGTATTTCTGTAGTACGGGCGATTATAAAACGGAGTGGACTCACTAGAGAACAACTTTCGGGAACGATTCCACCGCGGATCGGATTAGGCGTAGGCTACTCGTGGTCGCTTGCAGGACCCGAATACACGGTATACGTTTCACAAAGTTCCTCGGGAACGGAATTAGAAAGTCAGTCTTGCAGCAACAAATCTGGATTTAGTCGGCTTCCGAAAATGTCATTTCAAAGTTTCATCTCGACGTCAGATCGCCGTCGCATGAGCGACGCGCATTATCCTTAGTCCCCTCGTTGACTGGGATTATGCAACAAAAAAGATACGTTAAAATAACCCCTTTTTTCGATAGGGTAGCTGATGTGACGCGAAGTTTCTTCCGCCGAGCTGCCGCGCCTCCCGGCCTCGCCGACGCGAGCTCCCTGCCTAATTGTTTGACGAAAATAAATGAATCCCAAAATAAAAATAAACGAGAGTTTCGCGTTTCGTATGATTTTTAACATTACTTTGCTTTCGGCTCTTTCATCCAAAACGCAAGCTAATGGTCTGACCGGACAATTAACAACCGATGTAATTAACGTTGATAGACGCATAAAATTGTTTGAAACCGATTTAATTTGATTTAATAAACACAAAGAGAATTATAATCATTTTTATTTTGAAAAGTCTAATAGAAGCGCACAAAAGTACATTCAGCAGATATAATTATGTATAAACTGATTTCACAATGGTTCCACGCCATAAATAAATTTATCCATCTAAAGATTGCTCATAAAACTTTTATTTTGCTTAAGTAGAGTATTTTACTTTTAACCATTTTTTTAAGTTCATGGCCTTTTCAAATTCAATTATACCATAAAGCCCACAATTAAAATGCATGTAAATATTTTAAAAAATCTGTTAAGCGAATGCTTAATAGAGCCATAACTTATTTCGCGGTGGGTTGACAGACACAAAAAAGTAATTAGCTCACATTATGTGTAAACATGAGGGCGTCTATCGCCGTGTTTACACGCACGTCAGCGCACTCCAATGAGGGAGCATTTTACACGAATTTTTCAATTAGAATTAAAATTCCTACCATATTTTTACAGTCCAGTGCTTAAAACCATTTGTTTAAAGTCATGTTATTTAATAACTTTTAAAAAAAATTCAAAACTATTCTTCACTTAGGGATAGTTAGGAACCTATATTATATTTATTAAGAGTCAAAATTTGTAAGTATATTGTCTATAACCCATTATAACAGTAAGTATATTAAAAATGCCTTTTTCTGTCTGTGAAAATTATCCATCTCAGCTTCATAAAACAAATAAAATTACCGCATCTTTCCCACGAGTATCATATCTCACAAAGAAACATAAATATATAGTAACGCTCTCTAAAAGATATATTACGTGACATCAAGAAATACTGCAATAGCCAATGTCCCACTTTACGTCCACTTAACCAATATACGTCATATAAAGAACGATATTTCACTCCCAAGGGAGGTTTAGACCTTACAAAATGATATGATATAAGGTTTGGACTGCACTTATGACACGATTTGATTACGGACCATTCTGTTACAAGAAAATAAAGGAAAGACAAAAATGTAATTACCGACTTGAAAAAGGTTTTACATAATGTTGGTCTATTACGGCTTCCAAACAAGTATACCATAGGTGTATGTATGTATGTATGAATGTATGTATGTAGGTATGTATGATATGTAAATATGTTTGTCCTCGCATATTTCCGAAACTAATTGATGGGTTGCGATCGTTCTTTTTTTGTTTGTTTGTATTTTTACAAGTTAACACAAACTTTAAATAAAAATTTAAGTATTAAGTGATATATTGTTAATACAGGCATATGTTAAAGTACACGGATTCGTCCTTCAATTACTATTATTAGAATATTTTAAAGAAAATAAGTGCTAAAGATGTAAATATACTAAATGCTAAATTAAGGTATCAAGGAATGTATTACAATACGTGTATTAGATACTAAAATTACTGTTATTGAAATATTTGATATTATTTTGATCAATATTCACCTGTATCTGACTGCAATCTGTGCGCTAAATGAGCAACACGTGTGACCTTTTGACATTCAATCTGCTCTCGAATCTCAACTCTTGAATCATTTACCTACATGGACACGTAATTTTCACGACCTTTTTAATTTTGGGTTTAATTAAGTAAGGAAAAGGGCGTGATGATGGAAAAGAGTAAATCTTTCCTATATCTTATTAGGTGGCAAAGCCATAGTAGCTCGCCCGGGAAGGAAACATAGATACCTTACCGCCAGCTTCTTAACGCGTCGTAAAGCAGCATTTCCTTCGTATCTTGTGTTTCGGCTGCAGAGGTATGGTTCCCGAAAATACTTTATTTAAAGCAAACATGTTAGTCTTCATGAGTAGCAATAACCCACGGATAACCTCAGTTAAGATTTATTCTATATTTAAGGTTGGATATGGGTGTCCATGGGGTGCGGTGACCACTTACCAACAAGTGGCCTGGATGTCCGTTTGCTGCTCAATTGCTATAGTAGAATAATCACATAGAATATACACATGTTTGACTTACGAGTAAATAAAACCTGTTCGGTTCGAATCGGTTCGTGTGGATATCTGATATTTATCGATACAAAAATCGTTAAAGTCGTAACACGTGTGACTCGCTACGAGTACGTGTACTGCTAAAGTCACTAATCAAATGTCGTGATTGGTTCATACAGTAGACTAATGAGTAAAGTGCTGTACATATAAGTGTCATGACCTGTAATGGGTAAAGCCGTACGTCACTGATTGTTCGCAGGCGAGCTTCAATTTAGCTACAATTGGAATTTATTAGCTATGTCACAGCGTCACGACTGAGTAATGAGCTATTGATATGTAGATTATACATTATGTGCATATGTTATATGCATTGACGTACCACTGAGCATATAGGTGACTTATAACTTCTTAAAATATTCTTGGAAATCATTCATATTTCAGTTAAGTTACGTTTTATGTAACAAAAAAAGTTGATCAATGGAATGTCACAGATTTTCATTACGATGTTTATTCTAAATATCCTTAAACAAAAAAAATTAAAGAGATTTTGCGTGAGAATCCCAATACTAAACGTTATAAGTAACAAACCATTTGTCGATAAAAGAATTAATAAAAGTATCAGGATACTTTAAGGGTATGAATCCATAAACAATGTTGGACATAATATCATCATGAGTTAAAATGACAATATACAAAATAATCAGGACGCCTTAATCGCGGATCGTTACAATGTTTGCCCACGGGTTGACGTCGCAGCCAGGTTGCCGTCAACCTTGTAAAGTCACGCGATGTTAATCTGTCTTCATTTCCTATCTATCAGAATAACGGTCGAGCCCGGCTGGAACGAAGTGGCGTAAAGCATTAGCCGGTATCAGGCGACTCGTGGTGAAAAATGATTTTCCACCACACCTCACCGTATCTTTTCGCCATCTTTCACTGTTTACTTTGTATTTTCGGACTTATCTATTGTTTCTGTTTAATGAATTGCGTGCCTTGCTTAATCACTATTCTATATTTATCAACCTCTCTTTTATTACAGGTACGTACGAGATAGCACACCTGGGGGTAAAATATTGGGCCGCACTGACAGGTTTACATGAGTGATAATAGTTAGAAACGCAAGTTTTTGTGTGGGATTGCGTATTGTGTTTGACAACAATCAATTTTGTTCTACAATAACGCTCATATTTACAGCAGAATGGTCTTTTCACGAAAATATTCGAATCTACACCTTACTTAAAGAACTTTCAATTTTGGTAATAGGCAATAATAGCGTGTTATTATTAGGTACACACACTATTCAATAGCGATAGTATTTTTGTGATTTCAATGCTAACCTTTTGCTTTGTGATTTCAAATTCGAATAATTTATTATTGTAAGTGCGTCTCTATAAAAGCTTAGAGATTCATGAAAAACCGTTTAAATTAATTATTTACCGCTTAGTTATTGAATAAATTATCTAATATTAGGTAAAAGGAACCTTTGGCGAAGATTTAAAATCTACTCAGTTTTTTTATTATTATTTTTTTACAAAATTTCTTACATTTTATCTGCGAAGTAATTTAGAACCTACTCGTATGAATATCGTTCGTAACCCTCTAAACATACGAATAACGAAACGTTAAATTTCAAAACGTGGACATTTTAAAACAATGTGGTAGTTATCTCTCTGCTCGACGAGGGGTCGGATGATGTGAATTTTAATTACATTTTTGCGATACTAAAGCGTATACTTAACTATGTATGAAGGGTGGTACCCCGCTCATTGGAACTAACGCTTCCGGCGTACGCATACAAAAAACACACGAGCTTTAAAGCTCATTCCAAGAGTAGCTCGGTTGTATGTACCTACATTTCTGTGGACTGTAGTTCACATCTTTTGTATGGAACTTATTAGTTTTCCATTAAAGTGTGATGACATACAAACATAGCTACCATCAATAGACTTAAGGTATTTCTTTTAGTACCTACACAGTATTACTTTGTCATTACAAAGAAGCCACGTATAAAACATAGCAAAAAGAAACACATAATAAAGTTACCCTGAAAACAAATTTACCATGCGTTCCAATAAAATCCTTACTTGACATAAAGAAAGAAAATAAAGCTTTTTTCAATTGACATCAAGTCTTGAGAACATAATGTCGAAGCGATTCAATACAAGATGGAGCCGTATTTCACTTAAAGATATGTGATAGCTGTAAAATCTCGGATTCTATGTGAAAGTGGCCATTCATATCTTATTTCGTCCGTTCAGTTTTACATCCCAATGTTTTATGCTCACACGGGAAGATGTATTGGCAATGCAAATAAGCGGTATTTTCCAGTAAATCACCTCAGTTTTATGGCAGGGCGGCGGCAAATGGGCATTATCCTTCTTTACATAACGCAAAACAACCACATTTCTTCGGCACTCATTAGTCTTCCTTCGTACGTGATCTATATCATCCGAACGTACGTGGAGTGCCCACAGTATACTGTATAAATCACATCACAGCAACTAAATGCGTCGGAAGAGCAAACCGAAAAACAAATGATCGTGGAGGCACCGGCGATCACGAAAACACCATAAACAGAAAAAAATTAAACGTTAAAATGAAAACCGACAACAACAATGAAACGTGGCTTTCCATAAATAACGGAGCAGGCTTTCGTTACGGATGTGGGTAGATTTTGAGAGTTTATATAGCGGACCGAAGCGTGGCCGGTAAACAACGAGAGAAATTTGAATTATGAGATTTAACACTGAAATTGCTCGCTTCTGTTTTATTGTGAATAGATTTTACCATTTGAATTACGTGAGGGCTGACGCGCCGCGCGCCAATACCGATATATTGACCGAGAGGAATTAGTATGCCAGCCGCGCGCCTGTTTTTGCTCGGTAATTTTTTGCAAAAAGGGAAATAATGATATCGTCAAGGGGAGATAAGCCTAAGCGTGCCGTATTGTTTATCAAGTTGCGATTGAGATTTTTATTTTCAACGCCGGCTTAACGACTGTATTAAAACATGAGTAATTTTCGATGTTGCTTTATGGATTTATGTTTCGTTTCGTTCGTATTCGTTACGATAATTGAGTCGCTGTGTCAGACATTTTGAGATTATGCGTGTGTAATCGCCGAGCCCACTTACTAAACATTTAGTGCTATGCATGAAGATGACAATGCCTTTATGAATTTTTAGCGCGTAATCGGTTTACCTTGAGTTCTGGCAGACAATGAGGGTACATAGTGTATGCGTCCGACCGGATGTGACTCGCGTGGAGAGGACCGGTCCTTCATACATAGTTGAGTGTTACACCCTCGCAATGAATTTAAAATTCACCCTGTAATGACGGCAAAATGAACCCTTTTGTAAGGACGCGATCATCGCAATGATTTTGTAAACGTAAGCGATACATAATTTATGACGCACAAATGCGACTCTTCTATAGAACACGACGCAGAATCACAAATTGTATATCACGCAATGATAGCAATATCTAGAATTTCTAAGTATTAGTATGATAAATGCTACAAAGATACCTAGATATATTTGTCTCGCTCCAGACGATAGTAGTCCATTGCTGGACATAGGGCTGCCCCACGGCGGTATCGCTCCTATACATATACCCGTTTTTCGGCTTTTCTTATTCAATTCCCAAATAAATTCCTGATTATATTAAAAATATAATTATAAACTGCTATAAATTCCAGCCACACACTAGGATTCCCTGTGTCGTGGGTGCCATGGACACACACATGACTAGACAATACACCCAGACCAGAAACAGAAATTCAAATTCATCATCCAAATCTCTGCTCTGCAAAGATGATAATTAAAAGCAGAGATGATCCTGCTTTAAATCAACCAGCATAGTTTACTTTTATTGTAAAGTACCTAATATCATTTTATACATCACGGTTTAGAATGTTAGTGAGAAACAACATTTTGTTCGTATTACTTATCGAGTAAATCGTCTTATCAGACTGAAGACCTCCATTACATTTCTTGTACAGCTCTTTATGGGTCCCCGACGGGCAGTAATAATCTGCATTGTCGTTTACATGGACAATATTTTTTCATTCCTCGCAAAAACAGACCTCTAAATGGCTCGGCGTTCGGCAGTAATCTTTGATGGAAACTGATTTTTCTTCGAATTACATACATACGGATACATGTAAAATATTAAATTTGAATAATTCATTGGTAGCACGAAAGACTAATAAATGTGCTTGTCGACATTTTATATTGTTTTACCCAAATAAGAAACACCTACTCTTATTAATTAAGATTAAATTATTTTTATTAGGATACATACCTGTTTTAAGCAGCATGATAGTATTATTATGTGTGTGTTGGTCAGAAGGTAAAATAAAAAAAATATTTTCAAATTTATATACTTTACGATTTTCACTGTGTTAAAAATACATCAATATTATCACAATCAATTGAATATAAAAATTTAGAACTTGTTTAAAGAAAACACAAACCTATTTTTAACATTTTGCTTTTCATGTGTACCGATCCGATCACTCGAAATATATTTTTCATAATAAACATAATAATGAACATGTTTTTTTATGGAGTCACCGGCGCGATACAATATGAGTGTAGTGACGGTTGAACGAAGCTTCCCTAACAAAGGTTGGGCTTAACTCATTTATTCCGGACCCCGTCCAGCTCATTTCGGTCGTTCGAAACGTGCCCCTCGATTACGTTTCCTTACGCTTCAATACGAAACTTTGTTTCACGCCACACTACGTACGATAATTATATAAATTAACGCGCCTCATTATCCCTGCAGGAAAATAAATCATGTACGATTAATAGGTACCTACCACTCGCACGTTGAATTTTCATCTTTTATCGAACGTTCACGAACGAATAGGATCGAGCAGGGAAGATTAAAAAGGAAAGACGTACCTTCCGTTCGTAGAATGGGTATTAAGAATCGCTTCGATCGTCATAAGTGTAGTGCGGCACGATAACCGCTACATAATATCTTTAGTGCCCGTATCCGTTCTTATCTTTTGTACCGTGAGAGCTGCATTTGATCCAATTTGCCAATACAATCGGATCCCGGGTATTGCAATGGCATTATCTCCGACAGTCGTGGGCCATGTGGTCTCTAATGCGATCGGGGCTAAGATTTTTCGTCTGATTCAGCCTTCTACACTACAATTTTCTATAACTAAATTCCTTCCTTATCTAATTTCAAAAGGAATTAATGATAGAGATTATGAGATGTAATAAAAATCCGTTCTCTATGAACTTTAAAATTATATAACCAAACATCAGATTACATTATTCGCGAAACTATAAAATGCGCAGCTTATCAAACACCGGAGTTATAAAACTTATAATAGCTACCTGCTTAAACAGTTATGCTGATAAAATTTGGTAGCATTTTGAAAACGATGAGAAAAATAGGCCTAATTTTATACGGAAAAACGATATAGGTAAAGTTTTTGGCAACGGCCTTTTACGAACCTTTTGCAGCGAAATAAGAACGTTAAAAATGCAGAGCGCTTAAGGGCGACTACACGCATAATAATTTGAAATCCAATCGGCAAACCCTGGTTTTGCGTCGAGGGAAATCCTTGAAGGTGAGAGGGCGCCGGACAGTGGAAAATCTTCCCCTCCTTCCTCCCTGATAAGATTGTCCAGTGCAACTCCCAAAACGCAGAGGGATTGAAAACTTGTACCGAAACGAAACCGAACACGCCATCCTCGGGGATCAATACGTTCGGAAATATAATATCCCGATAGTTCCAGCTTCAATCGCGATCCATATATTCGCTACATTTCTTTGTATGTTATTGTAATTAGTTTGGGCCGCAATCTGGTTTCTTATTCACCTTTGTGAATAGATTTCATTATAGGAGGACAATAAACCAAGACTTATATTTCGGTAAAGGTTAGCTCACAGTTTTATCCGCCGGGATTTTAGTTACAGCCTTTGGGTTGAATAACCTTTGCTTCTCGCTGGTTTATACAAAATCTTACAATCGTATTATTTCAATATTACCAATTATAATAAGGTACATCGTATATAAAAGGTAATTATTTAAACCGTAAACGTCTTCATAATTCATGAACTTCGTGTTATTTTTAAAAGTACTTAATCTGTTCTAGCTTAGAAGAAGAAGTCTGTAATAATAATTCTTTATTATCTTCTGACTGAAATGCAATAAGTGCATTCTGCAGCAATTTCCAGTACGTGCCGTGATTTTCGCCGACAGCACTAGCCTACAATCGGTAGCGCTTTAATAAAATAATCACGTCTTTAAATTAAGATTGTATTTCTCTCTTATTGTTCATTTAAGTTCAATATAGGAGGAAATTCAAATACCTATTCTGATATTTCATTGTTATCAGCTGGGTGCAGAACCGAACTATTACGAACGTTAGCTCCTTAACAATTATAATGTCTTCACTCATAACACTTTACCGATACTGCAGAACAGCAACGATTCCAGTTTTAATTTACTAAATTAAAGTCTCCGAGACACGAAATAAATAACTCTCGACCATCATAGTTCATCCGAGGTTTAAATATTTACTTTGAGGATGAATAAAGATAAGTAAATTAAAACCTCCTGAAGGTTTCGTTTCACTTTAATAAAATTCTTCTCGGAAATATTTTCTAGTGCTCTTACATGACATGATATTGTTTTCGCGATGGTGTACCGCTGAGACTTTAATAATTAGATTTGCGAATTTTTCCTGGTAAACTTGAGCAGTTGTTTGCACTGAAAGTAGAGTCGTTTACTTTGGGTGGGTCGGGAGTAAAGGGGATCACTAACACAATTAGCGCAGTCGGTCGTCGGCGAGCAGGACGCTCTCACGTCGGGCTCACTCCTGGCGTTTAAAGTACAGGTAAACAGGCGTATTCGAGCACGTTTCGTCAGGTATCTTGCTACACCTACTATTTGTTCGCTTCTTTTGTACTGATTAAATTCTACACGAGTGCGGCCAATGGATAGCAATGAAACAAAGAGAGTCGTTATATAAATTTATTCCTCCGTAATTGTTTTATTCATAAAGGTAGTTTGTGCATCGGACTTGATGAAAATAACTTTTAAAGTTAGGTAATTTGCTTTCGCATGGAGCATACCTAACAGTCCTTTACGATATACAAACCAGATTTTACCAGATCTTATATTGACCCCCTGTATGAAGAATTAGTCCAGAAAATGAATCGAATAACATGAAAACGTTTATTATGAACGAATATAGGTTAGTTTATGGTATCTTATAAGTCCCTTATATCAATCTATATTAATTTTTCAGGGACACAGTTTACAGTACATTCCGCTACCTTTCGCCCAAAGCTAAGTTTTGGTATACAAACACACTACTTTATACAACGTGATCACAAATTTATACACAATTACGTACATACACCATAACCTGAACCAGTCTTTACGATCAGAACACGTGAATCAGAAATGGGTAGGTAACCCATGGACACGTCCCAATTGATCACGGCCCACATCATTTGATACTGCAAATAAGTATGCATAGTTCGTACAAGCGTCTTAGGGTAACAAAAGGTGAGTTTATTTCTATGCTTGAGAGAGACATTCGATTACATCCTTGAACGTTTCTAATTTCCTGGTCCTCGAATGTGGTTAACGCAATTTCCGAGACTGGATGTGGAGGCACCTGGGGACAGCCGCGCTCGCTCTTACACCATTATCGTAAAATCAAATAAAGACTTTCGAAGTCCCACTACTCAGTTCAATCGTGTATGTCGATAGTATTATGATATCGAGTGTTTGAAATAGAAATCGATTTATTTTCACAGATAGGTAGTAACTGAAGTTGTCTTATTCTTTTTATTTGATGGAAAGATTTACTTTACTACGAAATTAAGGTTTCACAGTAGGAATCTACTTGGCATACGTTCCTTGTAAGAAAATAATGAATTTTATAGTAAGCTTTTCAATATTTCGATAAAATTTTGAATGTTTGCTTGAAAAAAAAACAGCAACAGAAAATAAACAAACCTGAAGTGAATTTACATAAATTAAAAGACTATTGAAGGATGTGGGAAATGTTTATGTGTTCTAGGCCAATCGTTGAATAACTTGCAAGGGAAAAAGTCTCAATGCCTACATTCCGGCATTCCAGAGGCACTGATATTATCGTTTTTTTTCACATTGCGAGCGTGAAAAAAACGATAAGTGTTGACGGTTCGGAGACTTCGGAGTTGGGCCCGCAACTTATTCAATGATTGACATGAACATTGTCTGATACGTTTTAGCGAGTTTTTAAAAATTAGTGTTTTTTTTCATTAACTACCAGGAGTACTTTATATTTATTACAACAATCTAACCTTGTTTACAGAAAAATTGATTAGTTATTCTATTCTAACTTAAAATCTTCTGATAAAATTAAAAAGCGTCCATTGACCTCTTATATTTATCGTAAGGGAGCGTACACATTGTTTTTGTGCTCTGTAAATTGAGTCACTGTTTCACTTTACTAATTCACTATATCACTAGCTCATTCTATTTCATGAATGAACATTTTAAAATGTCCTAAAGCCATTATTAACATGTCTTCTTGTAACCTAGAGAGCGATAGTGCCTTTTAATTTGACCAGTTATCAGATTTAAAATAAAAGTAGGCACAGAGTTAAAATTTTAAAGTCCAACATCTACGGCAGTTTAAGCTACTTCGCTTAAAGCGTACATATCCGAAGGGCTTAATGTCGAGCTAGACTCAATCGAGGACAGCACTCCGCGAATTCGTCGCCATTTATCATTAGCTTCATTTATTTTTGCGCCTCGGAGATATGATTTATCACGCGGCTACGAGCGTAGGTTTGTTTTTGCCGCGCGAAGATATTAATCGTTATCGTGCGAGTACCACCCGTCGTTTGTTTTCGTTACAGTGGCACCACCCATTAATTATCAATGAACGTCCGGCGCTGATGAAGGTACCGTTATATCCCAAGCTTTTCAGGTGACAAGGTTATTCGCTATCAACCCTTTTTAAGCCGCCGCATTTAGCGTCGAGAGTCCGATGTCATAAAAGTGTCCGATTTGGATGCCTACGTGTGCCCGCTAACACTCCCGATTAACTCGTTCTTTTGCTGCCGTATTAAAAATAAATAAAGGGATTTCAACCCGCTTTTTGTATGGGGTGTTAATTTTTTGTTTCCCGCGATTGTGAGTTTCGATCGCGACCAAAGAATAGAATTTATCACGATAAAAGCGGAAATTGTATTTAAATGTTGAGTATATTTTTTGCAAAAAGCTATAAAACCTTTTCAAAAATATTTTATCAAAAAACGAGGTGACGTTAAAAAATTCGAAATAAATTGTCTGCAACGAAAAAAGTCATCAGCAAAATATTAATTCGTTAAAAAATGGAAATAGCTAGTTGAAAATTGATATTTAATATCTGAGCAGCAGTGCTGCCATCTGGCTTGGCCCGTCACCGTGACGTATTGATAGATGGTATTAGTCACACAGCTGATTGATCGCTGACGTCTCCACAAGAACGTCCATCTCTCATCACAGTGTCCCAATATTGAAACTCTGCTTATATTTTCGATGCCAGCCTTTTAACTTTGCTCCAAGTAAAATATACCATGAGACGTTGCAATAATAAGGCATTTTGTAACCGTATGCTTTGTTCTCAAGAGAAAATTTGATGTCAGGTTGTGATCTTTAATTAAAGTAAAACATTTTATGTCCTCTCTGAATCTATCTGTCCTGAAGCACATGTAGATTCTCTAGTTCCACAGTTCAGTGTAGAATTCGTTAAAGACGCTTTAAATTGAATATTCTAGAGTTGTGACGTAAAAGGGTTGGTCATGGAACGCAATTTCACCGATTAATGATGCGAGTATAATCCAACTAACGTAGAGACGGAAGGCGACACCGTAGGACTCATCTGCAAACATATATTCTACTAACTATTCTCGAAACCTCTGTCGAAACTTCACGACTCAGGCTCGAATTCAACTCCAAATCACATAAATTTCTGCTGATCATGAGACGTGACTAACAACCGAGATTTAAGTTGTAGGGAATAGTTGCTATGCGCATAAAATTTAGGTTTCCTTCCGCGACATTTCTCGACGTATTTAAAACTAAACCTCCGCGTTTTATTTATTGCATGTGTTAAATAACGAATGCAATAATAAAAGTATATTTATTCTTAGTCAGTATTTTAATAGAATGAACAATATGCAAAAAAAATCTACACCAATATATTAATACGCAATTTAACCTTCCCATAGAAAAGAACTGCGAGATTTTTACTAGTTACATTTGAAATATAGACAATTCCATTTCTTATCGCGACTTAATAACTTGCTTCTGTCAACTACACGCTCCAGTGAGAATCTACTTGAAGATATCTATAGAGATAATTGAGGAAGGGAAAGCGGAGTTATCTTAGTAGGGGCGTAGGACACGCCGGTTGATTAGCTCAACCGTATTATCTCCTGCCTTAATGATTTCACGCTTGCTTTCAACATCGCTCATTTCGACAACTTTGATGCCTACGGAGGGCACCCTGTAATCATAACGTAAATTACGATTAAACTTTCGGTTTTATCTAACCTTCTTGCTGATTAACCAACCAGAAGTTTCGTTCGAGTGTTATGTATTTAATCGATACGTACCATCTAATCTTTGAAAATTAGTAAACTTTGATTACACGCTCCACGTCTGCATTCGATTACGACGGCTCCCACGTAATTAATAATATTTTGGTAATTATGACTTGATTAATACGCGGCCTATTTTAACGGAAAGTGTCGGCGATAAATAGGGACAACATTTTATGAATATTCGCCACCGAAATCGCAAGTTGAAAATAATAAATTCCGACATAATAGAATGAATATAAATCGTTTATATTATCTTTTATGAAATCTAACTTGGAACGAAAACGCTTTACTGCATGAGCTTAGTAACTGTTTTCGTAAGCCACTTAAAATTAGTTACGTGAAACAAGTATATCAAGAGTAAGTAAGTGGAATCAGATCCACGATCTCATTGTTTTAAACATACTTGGATACAACAAACTAAACGGAGATTATCTGCATTTAAAGGAAGCTCAGAAACCGAAATAGCTGCGTACAATGGGAACAAAAGCAAATTAGCGTTTACCGACATTACGTAGCAAAGTGAAAATGTTAGAACGCGTGGAAAGGGATGCCCATTACGATACGATATATCGATACAGCGCAATACCAATAATAATAATATATTCATCAAACGATAGATTTCTATATATCGTATCACTTTAAAATATCGTAATGTATCAAATACGACAATTTTTTTTATTTATAACTTGAAAATTCCTATTACATCATATCGAAATTATGATAAATATTAAACTATCATTAAACATTTTGTTATTCTTAATAATAATTTAAGAATACTATATAAAATACCAGTTTTCACTAAAAAACAAATTAAATCGCAAAATTCGAAAATCAATAAAAAACATACGATACGGTTACAATACAAATGGAAGTGATATGTTCGCGTATCGATACAAAGCAATACGATACAGTAACGATGAAATATATCGATACAACCCATTTCTTGGGCATCTCTATGCGTGGGAAGGCCGCATTCGGCAGCAGGTGATACGCCTGTCGTATTACTTTATTTGCTTACTCGTTCTAAGACTACAATCCCCATACAAAGAACAATGTACCGTGTAGACGCTCATGTCGAATAAGCCTTTATTTTATCCATACATCGCGAAATATTAAACGTCTTACTCCCACAAGAATTGTTAATCCTTTCGGTTAATATTTTTCGATGGAGAAGAAGGTTTTATAAGATTTAAAGATTGATTTACAATGTGAATAAATTAATAAAACGTTTAATATTAATCCATGTAAAATTTACAGAAAATAAAAATAAAGATTGATACATTTTTGTGTATTAAGTTTGATGACATGATCATTATCGCCGGATCTTTTTGGCCACTTTGCCTTAAATTGGCTGCGAATTAGTTTTTGATAACAAAAACATGCTTCAACACCGCATTTATAACCTAATTTCAGCAGGTTTATCGCTTTAAAAACTACAGTTTGAACATGCGACGACACAAAGTGGTGAATTTAAATCTTCCACCAAATAGGGTCTTGGGGTTCCTTTATAGTGTAATATTTTGTTTTAAATAGACAGGTGAAGTTATATTTTATACGGGAGGTTTAAATTACAACGTAAAAACCGGTGTGTCCCACATTTCCCTGGTTTAAGCCGTTTCATTGTACGACGTAGCGTGGCGTATATGGGTATCTACGAGCTACGAACCGTAGCACCGTAGAACTGTAGACCGTAGAACGTAGCCGCACTGCGTTACCTACGCGGTCTGATATAAATCTCAGAAGCGGATTAAGCGGATCCAGTAACAAGTTCTTGGTGCCTCCGAGAATATTAATGTATAGCAAAAGTTCGATTAATATATTATTATATTTAATGAAACTTACTTCCTGTTGATTCGCAAAGGAATACTGATACGTATTCAGTCTCGAATAAGTTGGAAATATTGCATTATAGAGAGCCTTCTTTTACTATTATTATTCGTTATATGAAATATAGTTTTTTAAGTATATTTTATTAATCGTGAGACGTTCAATTTAAATTTGTGGAATGTTAAATAAACGATCATTCAGTTAATATATTTAAAAGGATACATCAAACAACACATTGAAAAGTCAACTGAAAAATCGTTTGATGGTTACTACCTTAAATGAATAACTTTAAATAATCGTACTTTAAATAACCTTTTCACTATATTAGTACTTCTGAAAACTATTTTACTTCAGTTTTGCTGAGTCAGGAATTATTCGCTGATAAAACAAGTCCATCAGTAGCTGAAAAACATAGCATCTATATAGATGTTGAAACCACTCAGTTATTATTTACACTCGTCTGCGGCGTGGGTTCCTTTAAGTTAAATGGACTCGGTTACTGTCAGAAACATCTTTAACTGCCAACGGGTAATGAGTGTTCTTGCCGGGACACTCGCCTCTTGTTAATATTTGATATTAAATATAAGAGGATATTGAGGTAAACTTTTATCGTGGAATATTGCTCGCAAAGTTTCTGCTAGCGACTACTTAATTAAAAGCGAACGATTTATTTAGTTGGAGGTAGTTCAGGTTTCAATCAATATTTTGTAATTTGTTCCATTTTTTTAAAAACTTAGCACTATCTTACTACTTATCAACATTACCAAGATGATTTAGTTGGTCAATGCATTTGCATAAAAATGCAAGTGAATAATTAAATTAAGATAGACGTCACTTAACGCAAAACATTTAATAACAATGGAATAATGAACCTAATTGCGAACCTACCACCTACGTCTACCAGTATGCGAGTAAACAAGAATACATTGTCATAACATAATAATAACATACAAATACAATCAAAACTCATAAGCCAACACCATAAATAAAGATGTTAGTTTCATTCGGATTATAACACCATAACGCCGGGAGAAGGGTCACAAGCGAAACTTCCCAATATAATCCCGGATTCAAATGTAATAGTTCGTGTTCAATTACTGATAAAGCTCTCCCTGATACTACCAAACGAACTAAAGGAACATTCTGGATGTTATTATTACCGTTGTTCAACGCTATGCCGCGATCTTAACTGTGTTTATTTACTGAAATATACGATAAACCCGCTTCGATTGTAATTGGATTTACAAGTACCACGTTAATTAAATTGGGTAGTAAAATTATATTACTCCGAGATTATTGCTGCTAGTATTGCGCGATAATAATGGAGATTCGTTTTACATAAAAAGAATGGGATTGTTGTTCAATGTAGCTCTGTCACTCTTTAATAAAACTTTATATCCGAATGCGGTTGAATACGTTAAATAAATAATCTACAGCTACGTGATGACAATTAAGAAATTTATCACTAAACTTTAATAATTTGAAAAGTTTATCCAGTTATTGGATGAGGTACTGCCAAACAACCTCTGCGGGCCCGCTCTACAATCGGAGATAAGGCTCATTTAAACAACTACACGAACAACTTTGTTAAAGAGATTCCCGCGAAACTATGTAGCGGCATTGTTCTCTAAATTTTACATTCACATTAGACGGAAATTTCGTCTTGTACTGATTTACGATCGAGCCTCGTGGAAGGAGCGTATAACTGCGAGATTATTTATTCGTGCTCGTCTAACACTCCGGCGTAGTCGGTGAGAGCTCACGAACAACGGGGCGCCGATTTGCTTATGCTAAACAACCTGCAACCGAACTCCGACGCCGCACACTCAAAAATCATTTGCATATTTAAATAGAGAAGCTCGACACCGCAACTCGTAGCCATCCGCCGACCAACATAAACTTGTTAATTTTGATTAGCGGAGGTCCACTGTCATTATTTTTGTAGATAAATCGCCGACCGAGGCGTGTCGCTTATTAATAACCGGACGAACGAAAGAGTTAAAGGCATTCCGTCGTGATTGTTACTAAACCGACGGAATTTTAATTCACCAAGCGAGTTTATTAAGTGCGTAAAGTTTGAACGGGTCCTCAGCGCGAACGGTAAATTAAGTGAATTTGCTCGCAAGCTCGAGGGGACCCCGTGCCATTTTAGATCTGATCATTGCCGCATTAACAATTTAAATTAGTGCACTGAAACAATCTTAGCTAAAATAACCCCACTTGTGTCCCGTCCCGCTGGTTACACCGAAAATTTACAACATCGAAAATGAAATATAATTTAATTACCAGCTATATAAATTTGTAAGAATTCTATTAAATAAGTCACAATAGATCAAAACGAGTGAGATCCATAAAATACTTTTCGTATAATATTCAATAGAACGTATTTTATTCTACTGATATTTCCACAATTTCCCTATAAATTCATGCTGTACATCCAGTTTTATATCCTGCTATAGGGCAAATTTGTTTCTTTTTCACGTGATTCAGTTATAAATCTAGCGAAACGCGTACGATTCTTTGGTTACGTATCTATTTTATGACCGCATACGCCGAAGGTTAACCAATAAAACCTTTTAACAGCCGTAACTATTTCGTTATAAGATCTGAGTACGCAATAAAAACGAGGAAATAGAAATAAATCTAGGGGCACAATGCTCCGGCGGTGGGTACCGTCTCCGCTCAGGAATCAATCACTGGAGGGTGCACGCTTTAATCGTTCCAATTTAAGTTTTCCCTTTCTTCATAGAACAAATTGATGGAAATAGTTGAACGTTAAATATTGCGATTTGTTGGGCTCAAGTGTACAAACTTCCTCCTACACACGGCTACGGCGGGCCGATAAATCTCGGGTGCTTTGTGCTCACGTCTCCCTCGACATCTCCAGCCATAAATGGCACGTGCGCTGTTATCTGTATTTTTGTAACGACCTACAAGTAAAAAATTGTTGTCGTCGCCTCGCTTCCGTTTCCTTGTGTATCCTTGCAGGTAGATATCGTTCGGATTAGATACGGCGCCAACGTTCCGGCCGGCTCGGAGCGAGTTTGCGAGTCATCGTTTGTATTCAGTTATTCACACGCAGCGCTTTATCTTCCCTTCGAAAACGCGTCCCTGAATTAGAAATAAGCCGTCGTCCGCGCGGTTCTGTCGGAGACAAGCTTCGTTCTCTAAACTAACCCAAAGATAAATTATTCCGGCACATTTCTCATCACGATCCATTCTTTTCCCGCGTACAAAGCGTCGCTGAATCCCTGGGCCATACGAGCGTCCTTATCCACAAAATAAAATGAGCGGTGGCAGCGCATTCACTAAGTAATATTGCCACTCTTGCGGTGTGTGTACGCGAGTGTTTTGTTGCTGTGTACGACGTAAGTATGAATCAGAGCTGATAAGCATAGTGCGCAGATTTGCAGGATCGTGCGACCGCTCGCTCGCTGCCAAGTTTCTTACCCCGCCCACACATTTGCATGTTATGAACGCATCCTAGTATTATTGTGTTTTAATATACGTGCATCTTACTTATTATAACACTTTATACACTAAACTCATAAATAAGTTTCGTTTTAAATACGCATACCAACTTCGTTTTTATCAGAAGTATACGAAAACATCTTATAGCAAATTTATTATGAAGCTCGGCTTGTATTGGCCTTTTCACAAACCATTTAGAAAATCGAATGAAAGGCGCCCCGGTTATCGATCGAGGTAATAAATCAAAGAGCTGATTTTATTAAATGGTGTAGATGTTATGAGCGCCTAATAGTGAGTAGTCGAACATGGCGATAAATCAGCGTTTGTTGTTGGCGTAAACAACCGCAACTAGCTGAGCTTCGCGTCCAGTCATTAGTCAAAACATCGGAGTGCAGCAAAAACTGGACTAATTGCGCACTTGAAGGACAAGGGCCACTCCGTTCGCTCTGTCGCAAACCTACTTAGTCACGTTTAATAGTTTTTCCCTCTCCAAAGAACACTAGCGTCTTCAACTGTATCATTACTGTATTCGGAACAATTTATTTCAATTACACTCGAAAGAACTCGATTCCATTAGTCGCACTTCAGATATTTCCCTTTAAATAAACTCGTAAATATCAATTACTAACAAAGACGATGTAAGAATAGACCTTTTTAAAAGGAAACGTTTCTGCGCCTTTCGAGGGAAATGAAATATTATCGTGACAACTTCAATAATTTTTCCGCGGTATCGCTAAAACTTGACTTCTTAAAGGTGAAACTTTGCAGTAAACATTTTTTCATGTCATTTAATTTCAAAATGAAAATACCCTGTTAAAGTTTTCGTTCACATTTCCCGTCGCCCGGAAGAAGTAAACACCTCACAACTTGCCCTCACTCTAAGTTCTTAGAAATTGATTTTTAAACTATGAACAACTTAGTGCGGAAAAAACTGTGCAACGCAAAATAACTATTCTAACACAAACTTGGGAACGAAATTAGTTTAAGCGACAAGTTCATTTCAGTTTTTTACCGGCGACCCTCCGCAATCGCTGCGATTCTTGAGAAGTTTTCCAGTGCAGATTTTGATTACACACGCTCCTTCTAGAAACTTCTTGCTTAATGCGAATATTAAATCTCGTTTAACTTAGACATCTCTTGCCGTTGACGCTGTTACTCCGAGCCAGGTGCCTTATAAATTACGAGAGAGCTAGAAAAATCCCCACGCACATTTTAACCTTCTCATTGAATACACCGCTATCCTCGGAGTAAGTTATTTTTTCATATTTCGTGGCCTCGACAATAACTCACTCTATTCGGTATTCCACATCAAGTTTCATCTGCTAATGGCTTGATATTTTACCTAGGCATACGATGACTCTTTGAGTCACTAGCTACCGAATTCGAGTTACATTTATATGCGTGTACTTTTCGATATAACGAATATCCTCTCGGAGATTTCGTTATGCTTCGTTGGGATGAAATACAGAACCGCACAATCTTCCGTACAATTTTAGGAATGGTTAAATTTTAATTGTGTAGTAAAAGTACGGTTATATAATCATTACGGGGAACAATACGACTGCGGGGCCGGCTCGTCGCGGGCCGCGCTCCCGGCTGCCGACTCGCGTTACATGCTGCATTTGGCTAATTACAGCTCAGCTCACTGGTGTGACAATTCCTGATTACCGAAACGGTTATTTCAGAAGACGACTCCTTCATTCAGGATAATTTACGGAACTTCACTCGAATATAATCTCAGATCATCTCCGTGATTCTTAATTATGTCGTATTTAAAATGTATCCCTAACGAAGAAGTCGCAAAATGAAATGAAAAGATTACATAAATCTACAAAGCTGGCTCAAGGAAATGTTGCGTCTCTCTTTCAAATCTTTCCAGTAGGTACTCTTTTCTTACTTACCTCATATTTCTCAAACTTATATTTAACAAGTTATAAAGTTATTATAAGTCAGTCGTCCGACCAACAGGGAGGAGGAAGTCGAAAAATAGAGATAGTGCAAAGAAATGTCAGGAATCGATGAATGGCGCCGCGGAGGCGGTGAGGCCTCCCCAACTTTGTTGCATTCTTTCGACCTTTTTGACATTATCCAAAATGATATTCTGTTAAAGAAGCTATCCTACTGAATCACTGCGGCAATCTTGATCAAACTTCAAAATGGATTAAGTTTAGTTATACAAATAGAGATTCGAGAATGTCGAAGGATAAAGTTAAACTTTGGTAAGTAAACGTGTGCTCTCAAGTGGTTTAAATCTTAATGATGAACATACTCTTGAGCTATCTTTGCCGCTTACTTGCGAAAGATCGGGACTGTTGAGCGTTCGAAGTGTAGTGACGGTCGCAGACGATTAAAACGTCATTCACCGAGAGACGAGAGAAAATTAGAATCGAAATACTGTTGCAGAGACACCGTAAACATCGAAAGGGGCCCTTCTCAGACTCAGACGTTTTAATTTTATTAAACATCTCCCGGTACCCGAGATAAAGTAGATTTCTTTCGCTGCCAAGTAAGAATTTCGACTCGTATAATAATTTAGATTACGTAGCAAGCAGTGAACGTTCATTATCGTTCTTTTGTACCTGATTTCGTAGAGATCTCATTCGGATAGAGGGGCAGTCCGCGGCGCCGGCGTTCTCTCGAAATGGAAAGTGCGAAAATGAAATTATAAAGCCCCACGATAAAAATAAATTAAATCGGATTTCACGTTTCCCAGTAGCCAGGGATGAGGGGCATTTTGTAGTCTGCGAATTCCTTTCTCTTTTTAAATATTTGTTTTAACGGTTGATTTGTGGTGTAATGAGAAAATTCTCACTTCGCGTTTATTTTTCCTTGTTCTTTTGTATTACTTAGTTATGTGAGTTTCGTTTTGTAGAAGGGGATTTGGATAACGTTCCTCTGTTGGGGTAACGGAAGGAGCTTACGGCAATCTAGAAGATATATAGGGTCTTATAGCTTTCTTTGAAGCTCCGCACATTGCGGCAAATCACTCTGCATTCTCACCTACGATTATTCAAATTAGGAAACGGTACGACAAAGACGAATGGTACTAATATCGTTCGCTGCGCGATCGCCGAGCGCGATAGTGCGCGTGGTACGTGCCTTATACACGCGCTACAGATTTCGTCGTGCGATAAACGCAGATTGATCCGACTGATACGGTTTTTGCGTAAATACCTCCTCGCTATTTGTATGCAACAACCTCTATTATTAGGTCAATTCACGGATCCCATGCGTTAGTATACTACTTAATTACCGAAGTTTTATCTTGTAATGTAATCTATTCATGGAATTTGCTACATTACTGAGTGAAAGACTATAATTATAACATCATTATGTCGAGTTTCTTTTTTTATAATAACCAATAGAACCAATTGCTTAGAAGTCTCAACAGGTGTACTTTAATTTGGTCTGAACGGAGAAGATAATAATTATTTTTATTGCTCATTCTAAGAGTGTCCAGTAAATCGAGTTTGCGATCTCAGAGGCCGTTTTAAGTGAAGCGACCTTATTTAATAGACTTCGTCTAGGCACAAGGGTCAACTTGGAGCTCCGTTTATGTTTTTTGGCTCCCTCGGGCCCTGTAATGAGCAGGTACTTAACTTGTAAGTTTGTCCTTTTGTTAATATGAAAAGCCCTTAAATTTACTTGTATGAAAGTGAATATTTAACGAACCAATTATTGTAACTCATTGCTAATTTCCGACGTTTTACAAAATAGTGATGGGTTTTATAATTTATTTACGTTAATATTTAACGAAATTAAATTACTTTAATAACGACGTAATGCGCATTTGTAATGCCAATATTTAATTTCAGACCAACTAAATTTCAAATATCATTAATCGGATGGGTAATTAACTAATTAATGTTTTAATCTAATATTATAACCGCGAGCGCTCAAACAGCGAATGAAATCGAATTTCACAAACCGCAGACTAATTCTCAATTGAAAAAGTGGTCCTATTACAGAGCACTC
This sequence comes from Erynnis brizo brizo, assembly GCA_018248615.1. Classification (NCBI taxonomy): domain Eukaryota; kingdom Metazoa; phylum Arthropoda; class Insecta; order Lepidoptera; family Hesperiidae; genus Erynnis; species Erynnis brizo. The sequence continues at coordinate 25,579 of DWIY01000014.1, forward strand.
ACTAATCATTGTCCTTTGCGAGTTTTCATGTTTCAAAAAACATTTTTCACATGGAATCATAAGGCTCGATATTTTAAACTGTTTGATTTTATAATGACTATAGTATAAAAATGGAATTCTGCCTTAGTAAGATCATAACTATAATTATCATATATATAAATAGGCTAAGACAAATCAGTTCAGAACAATTTTCTCTTTCGTTTCTC
>DWIY01000015.1:0-25585 GCA_018248615.1 Erynnis brizo brizo
TCCTTCCGTGGGGCCGATGTACGTGCTCCTAACTGCGAACAAACTGGGCCACGTATTTATGGTTGCGTTATTACACCATTTACCATTTACGACACTAAAACACTGTTCAATTCTATTACATATTTCATCAGGAATAAGTTTTAGTAAAGTCCAAATGCTCTACAGCCGTCATTGTTTTCGCCGTTATGTTGGCGCCAGTAGACCCATTAATGAAATGTCATTTAAGGCACAAGTATTTCAAAAAAAATTGTGCAGTTGTTTCTTAAAATGTACCACAATATAAGGAACAATGTCGTAATGCGTAGGTACATGTTTCGTACCTGTGTTTTTCTGTTCTGTAATAAGCCTTTTGAGGTCCATTGTTGCATGGTCATAGTATCTACTATAGTGACTGGTTCTAATGTTTTGATTCTGATTTCAATATACTTACTTGTAGTGTCAACACATGTAAAAATTCAGTGCCTACTTTCGTATTATATGGATATGTATCTACATATTCATAGTAGAAATATAAATAAAGCTTCAATCTCATCAAGTTCGTAATGTTTTATTGCTCCTGTAATTTATGTTCTGTTTCCACTTTCCAGTAAAAAGTTAGAGGCTTGGTTTTGCTCACGTAATCAGTGTAGAGTTGCACTCGTATTCTGATTGCGACCACAGAATTCAATTCTCTTTAACTACCAGTGATATAATACTAGCGAGCTTCATTTACATTGGTTAATTTCTAGCTTCATTTCATATTACTCGTAGGTACCTTAAAGCTTAAAATTAACAGTACTATTTTTTGTCTGAAAAGCATTTTAACCGTACAGATTATTGTTAAAAATTCATAATTTTACGTACAAGGTCAAGGCTACTGACTCCCTAGGAATAGTGACGAAAAAAAACAATACCTACATAGTTATTATTTATAGCTATATAAAAAGGTTAGTGTAATTCAGACGAGAAGCCGCAACTTACGACGCTACTTTCGACTATACCTACATATAATTGACACTTAGTACGTGAGCAATAAACTCACATTTAACAGCAACAGTGTATGTAACGATGCGTGTTACACAGAGAAGGTAACGTTTTTTATAAGCCTGTAACTCACTGTTTTGTCTCTGTTTGTCTGTGAATTGTAGGTTTGATGCCGTGATTGAAAACTTGATTTCATGGGTCTAAATCACGCGAGAGCGTGTCACGATGATCGAATCATGGATATATTGTATACTTATATATTATCTTTCGATGTTTAGGGTTGACCTTTATTATTGTCAATTATAAAATTTCCGCCAAAACAACACCTTGGTCAACACCTACAAAACTAAAATCTAATACCTATGTAACGATTTCCGTCATTTATAAAATTAAGTACCTAAGTTGAAACTTATCTGACCGTAAAAATCTTGCTTTGTTTAATGTCTTTAAAAGAAAATCTACTTAAATTTAATCATGGAATCAACTTACTAAACTACGAGTAAATCTATTTAACTTGCTTAATAAATAAGTAATTGAATTAAGCGCAATTTCGAAAGGTATCTATACTAACAGCTAATTTGGTGGTACACAATCTAGTTTGAGCTTCACATTACGTTTCAATCTTCTATGATTTTCACAGAGGTGAATTAAATAAATCCTTTAATTTGATAATATCTTTTCTCTTTTAACGTCTTTTAACTTTTAACTAAGTTACAGAAAATCTTATTTTAGATTGCAGACTTAAATTAGTTTAAAAGATTAGGGGCAAAAGTTTAAACTTTAAAGCTTCTATGTAAGCGCAACAAACGTGGGTTGGATTTTAAGACAAAAGCCGCAGGTCATCCACGAACCAAAACAATCACGACGAAACAGCCCTGGCAATGGGAGATATATAATAATCCATTTTATAGTATCTGTGGCTATAGACTCTATAGTACAGCGGGCACGCGCAGCTGCAGGACCGGTTCGGCTTCTCGTTTACACCACGTTCTGCCGCGTCATGCTCTATACTCTATACACTATGGCTGTGTAGTCTGTGGTCCCCGATTTGAATTTCAACGGTTCGATTTTTGAATTTGTTTGGATGTGGTTGCTGTTTGATAGGGCATTTAAGAAACAAAGACGTATTTAATTAAAGAAAACTAATAATCATTACATAGTCTCTTTGAATTTAAATAAAGCTCTTTATAAATGGTCATTTATAAAATGTGCAGTAGAACATTTTATATTTGTTTTTAAGATGTTTTCAACTGCCCCGATATTTTTCAAAAATATCCATACTTAGGCATGTTTCGAAATAAAAGAAGCAGTAGTTAGGACATGAATATAAGAATATCTTCTAACGAGGGGAAATAAATAATCAAAGTTGGTTTTGTCAACATTAATAAGTCTATTACTTATTAATGTAACAAGAGAATCCAACAAATCTCTTCTTTATTGATTCAATACAGAATGATAAACAATACATTCTATAGAAGCACATGTCGAAAAGCGATAAACCTGTAGAAACTGCACTGCTGCACTTTACTGCACATTGTTGTCACAAAACGACCGATTTACTTTGCTTTACGATCGCATCCTGTGTTTTGTGAATTAACACAACAATGGAGTAAGGCTCGTTTGAATTCGAAACCTTCCTCGAAACCCGGTTCTTCGTCTCACCATAATTACGCCGGTCCTAGTAGCATTCACGTTTTCCGATCACTTTGCTTAGTAAACATGACATTGATACTCAGTCATTGTTAAATTTTTGGCTCCTTTTGGGTACTTTTTAAAATCCGATTTTTAAACCCTTTAAATTCGATAGAACCTCTAAGTTCAATAGTATCTTCTAACGAAGATTTTTAAGAAATAATATGAGAACCTCTTTAATTTATTTAGGTTATTACCTACGTAGGTTATTAATACGATAAATAAATTATAGCTTGAGCTCTTCTGAGCTCTAGAGAGTTTATAGGGACTGGTTATTTAATACTTTAATTGCTAAGAAAGACACCGTACGTAAAACCACGTAATTTTCAGTCTAGTAAAAGACACGAGAACGATTTAATCCAGACCATTAAATAACAAGACAAAGAGAGAGCTTTGACGTTCCCACTCTACTCCCACGACATCATTTACGACAAGGTTCCACCCACCAATCGACAATTAACCTGGCGACAACCATCATGTGATACACCGACTACCTCAACTCAGTTGAATATAGAGTAGCCATCGTCGTTAAGAAAACTAAAGTTTGAATTAACCTTTATGTGGGAGGGAGAAGGACTGGACGGGAAGAGAGATACTGGCCATCATTTGAATAGTTATGGGATTTGAAGATGTGGATAGTCTAAAAGTATAGGGTTTAAAACAAGAAGCTCACTGCATACCTATTACATACGTTTTGACTTGAATAAAACAATAATCAAAGTTTAATTAGTAATTCTCCAAAAGGGCGTAAAAAGAGTTCTCCTTCGAAGCCGGCAATGCGCTCGCTGGGGATTCCTCTAGTGTTGCCAGTAACAATAGACTACTTTGATCACTTTCTATCAGGTGGCTCGTTTACCTGGTCCTATAATATTGTTTACTGGTTTATAAAATGAAATAAAAAACATAGAAATTATTCTATTGCGAATATTGCGATTCAAACTTCACTTCACACTTAAGCTTATTAATATTTAGGATTTTAAGAAAATTCAAATGCATAAAACGATGATAGAATGTTTGCAAAACATACTGATATAATATTAGCACAGGTGGCTAAATGTCAACATATTCCTAATACTCGTATATTCTTGCCCACTAATTTACAAATAATGCCTTGCAGATGAGATCATGCTTCATACAATTTGAGCGGATAGGTACTAGATACTTAATATTTGCGTTTGAGGTTCTAACGATCTTTCATAAATTCAAACAATTAAATCTATCGATCATACAAATTATTGCATTTTACATTGATATAAGTCCCTTTAAGCTCTAATAAGTATTAGGTGCAACCGCAAGCTATTAAGTTTCATGTAGAGTGCCCGTAGCTATGTCTCGTAGTAAAGAATGAAAATTTATTTAAAATTAGGATAAATTAAGAACAAGTGTATTACATAGTAGAAAATAAATTACTTTTTACTTAACATAACAAATATTACAAATTACTTGTCACGGTACCTTAACAATATTGTAGGTACTATACCCACAAATATTAGAACATTACTGGAAGACTATACCTAACAGCTACTTGATATTTATTTTATGAGATTTTTTAAATTAAATTACGTTAATAAATTGTTTTATATACAAAATTACACACTAAATGAGAAATAAAGTCTTGCATAATTATTGAATATTGTGCTTACTGTATTTTTCCGAAGGGCAAGAAAATGTATTTAAATCAAAGGTTACGCATGTGGATATAAATGAGGAAGTACTTTACAAATTTTTGTCATATAGATTAAAAAAATATTCTTGTTTTTTTATTTACGTATACGTAATATTTACACAATACGTATAGGGCCTAAACTTTAGAGGCGACACAACACTTTCAGACGGTCACGGAGAGGGCGTCACGTCGGCGCCCGTCCGCCCCCGCTTACAACCTTATAAATAATGTTATTCATATATTATGATATTAATTACATAATTATAGTAACGTAACAAATTTTACTTGATTTATTTAGTGGTTAAGCTTCAGTTGCTTCTTCAGCGGACGTCCAGAAATAGCGTAGGTGGTGTGTGGGGCTTTTACGGTATCATCAGTGATTTTTAATGTTATACCACACACTCTTTATCATATTTTCATTTATGTTTACAAGTCTTTAAAGCGCACTAAATGTAGGCTGTTAAAGACGGAATTCTTTGCTTTTTTACATGGATTTACTTTGCATTTTTTTAAATAATAATTTGGACAAGTAACCCCTTGTCCTAATTGCCATGTCACTCGCAGCAAGTTGCTCGTACGACAACGTCATTCCGTACATTTTTCGCATTTTGTCGGATGTCAGTGAGTGCGTATTTTTAATTAGAACTGCTCTTTTCAGAGACCTAAATAAATTGGCTAATTTTCTAGACCGGGTGAAATTGACGTCATATTATTATGATGATCCTCGGCGCAAGATTGAACATAAAATGACATCTGCTTGATAGCTCTCTAAGAAAAAAAAAGTTACAGTGTTCGAATAAGGTTAACATTATAACCACAATGTCGGTGAGCACGCGTGCAGGTCGCTTCGCATCAACATTGAGATGGTGTTGGTTGCACGTCGGTCGTCGTCGGTTGCCGATTCACCGATCTCGTATCAAGTAAGTCAAAATGAGTAACCAGAAGTACCTATGTACATACATTATAATTTTTATAGAAGAGATGTTATAGGGACGTGACGGATTGCATATAAATATCTAATAATACTACTTAATTAATTACGGAAAACTGGACTGTAGGTACCATTTGTACTGACACGAATAAAATTATTGATAACCAGTGGTGTATTGAGTGTTTAATTGAATAAGTATTTAAAACTTTTAAATTGTACCTACGTCACGCCCTTTGGCCCACACTATGATTCACTGTGTTATGGGTGCTAAGGATACACACAAGACACGAACACACGACGCCTAGACAGAAATTGAAGCTCATCATTAAAATCTCTGCTTCCTTGGGAATTGAACCCAGGACGCAGCGCTCTGGCGTCTTAACACTCTTAACCACTGTGACCCCGAGGTCATCAAAAGCTTCTTATGGTCTCTTTATTACTGCACTATTTGCCTAACTTCTCGTATGAATCTACCAGTATAAGTACCTATGTATATCTCATGGTGCAGTCAAGCAGACCATCATAGCGGGTGTCATTGCCGTCTTACACATGAAATTGAAGGGCGCTGGTTACTGCGGTCTCTGCATCATGCAAGTGCCATGTCCAATTAAGCCCTTAGCGAAACTTATTAGAGTGGGCACTCGATGTACGTTAGGTACCTGATAATGAATATTTTTTAAACAGTTATAAAAGTGGATATCTTTTATGCAGCTTTAAAAGATAAAATCGTTGGTGTGGCTTTAAAAGACGCAATATAGTATGATTTTTCTGAAAAATGAATTTAGCAATCATGACCTTTCAACCTATAGGATGCTCTTATAAAGCCTGTTTCTAATTGTATTCATAAAAAGGTTCTATTAAACACGACTATAACATATAAAATTAAGATCGATTAAATCGTTTTATTAATGTAAACGTTTCAAGACATAGTAAGATATTTTTAATGGCTTATAGGTACTAACTCGTTTAACAACATTGAAGGAATGTATACGCAAGAACAAATACCTCATATGATTTTTGCAATTCAATTGTGCAATTACATAGGTATTACAGAAATATATAACAAGTTTAGCTGTACTCATAAATCTTGTTTTCTTTAGGCATTCATGCCATTGTATGGATGTAGATAAAATGAAGTAACTGCCTGTGCTCAGAATCAATCTTACAGATATAATTATAAATTAAGTTTAATATTGAAGGTTTATAAAAATTTTTGATCCAAAATTTATCGTGCGATTAACGTAAAACAACAGCTTTAATTAAGTTAAAGATATCAGGTTATGTATTATATTTCTATGTTTGCGACTATAATATAGCAAACTTACACGGTTCGCAATAACATGTCCTCATTTGAAACAGGAACGTTTGCCATTAACCCTTACCAATCCTATAAGTAACCGTTTTCATATCATAGAAAAAATTGATTAGCTAAATAAGGAAATTCTACGGATACGAAACTGATACAATGTAGTCACTGTATATAACCGTGGGGAATAATGGTAACTACTGCCTTTGCCCTTCAACCTTCAACTCATAGTGAGTGGCCGATAGCATTGCCACGCTTAATGATGAGAATTGCAGGATTTATTAAAATAACATTGATTCACATGAATACTTACATAGTGTGGACTGTGTATTTAACATAAAATATGTATTCATTGAAGGCCTTCAATACGCAATGACGTAATAAACAGTTATTTTTAATTTGTAGTTAATGTTTTTTTAATAGCGTACCGAAATATCTAATTAAAATTTATCCATAAATAATTAGCAATTTTATACTAAATACCAGAAAACTCAGCAGAATTAAAAAGTTCTTAAAAATTTTCAATTCCTCCGATTGGTATGGTAGATACTTTTGTGACGGTGTTACCATGCGTACTTTAATTTTTAAAGGACACATACTTTAATTTTTAAATTATATGTAAACTAAGTACAAACCAAGGTGTGCTAAAATCCAGCATAATCTAGCAACACCGACACAAAAGTAACATACCAGTCGGAGGAATGCGAAATTGTTCTGACCATTATCTGTGGCGGTGTTATCGGCTGTAATTACTCAGCTCTGGCGGTAGTTTCGTAATCATGAGCTCTACTATGGTCAGCCAGAGACAATGAAGTGATTTTTCTCGGTACCCAATGATTTATTTTTCTGAGAATTCCATCAAAAGTTTCATGTTTTATTGTTGCTTCGAATTTTTTTGGTGTTTTACCTCTAATAGAGGTTTATTAAAAAAATTAGGTTTCAAATAGTAATACTTACGTTTATTTAAACATATCCAAAAACAGTTCAGTTTGAAAATCAAAAGTTCCCTTTTTCGATGTGTAATTGTAATCTATTTCAAATTGTTTTGTATTGCCTTTTTGTTGCATGAATCAGTAAAAATAACACAGTAATATACATATAATAACTATCATGACACATTCGTAAATTATAGGAAATTCACTTGTATCAATAAAAGTCGGATACTTAACATATTTAATTCTAATATGAAATAAATATTGTTTTTACATAATGCGTAAAATATTAAGTGTTTTTAATTCTCAAAACTCAAAATCAAAAGATTCTTCTTAATAGTATCGGGTGGTCGTCAAAATAGTCATGAGTGAAATGAGCAAGTGCATGGAAACCAGGCCAGTGACATACATGTTTGTGTTGAGCGATAGTCAGCGAGCGAGAGTGGCCGAATGGGCCAAAGGTGCGGCCGCGGACTTTCTGACAACTTCTTTTTCCAGTGTTGCCTCAAGCAAATTTATTTTCCTAGAACATTAGTTCTAGGAAAATAAATAGTTTAGTTTTCCTCAAGAAATGAAAAAATGGAACGATTTTTTCTTATAGCGAATAAGTCACAACTGACATCCAGGTCACAGACCAATTTAATTTAACTTTAAAAAAAATTTCGCCCGTTACATATTATTACTTAGTCTATCTGTACTACCTAGATACTTATTGTCTACTCTACCTATTTATAATATATTTATTTAGATAAAAAATCAAATAAAAACCATTTTATTTATCTTTAAATAAATATATTAGAAGTAGATAGAATAGAGTAAAGTCGTATCGTATCGCATCACCATTAGGAATTATAAATCATTCAAATGCTATTTTTATTTATTTATTCTTAAATTAAGTCTAAGTAGTCTGCTTTTGTCAAAACTGTTCTTTATGACCGTGTGAACGTAGAACCGTGGTAGAACGTAGCATGTTTACGGTTTTAACTAATCGTATTTCTGCACAAAAGCCGTTCCTTTAAATTTTACAATAGACTAAACACTGTCCATTTTAACTATTCAATGCTTTACTTGGGTTATTCCATCCGTCTGATTTTCTTTGAAAATTAATATTCGCTGTTCTTGTTCTTCTTATGACTTACATTAGATATCTAAAAAATGGTAAATGGTGATCACTCCCGCCCCTTCGGAATGAACGATGAACGGATTTATATTGATGCCCGTGGATGCCCCCTTTGCAATCAGGCTATGCTGTTATTCAGATAGATATAAATCTATCAGATGTATCAAACCTGCATTGACCCCATTCGCTATCTAAATATGAAAGATTTATTATTACCGTACCGCAGTTACGTTATAAAAAATAATAACATAAAATACAAACCAAATAGAATATTATTAATGTGTGAATAAACTTACCATAATTTTGGTCCAATGAGTTTGAAATAATGTTGCTTATAATTTATATACTTGCTGCGATAATTTGAGCAAAAAGTACCGTTACTTTGAATGAATCTGTTAAGTTAAACGTTTTGAGATCCTCCGAATTGTGAGTATAGTGTTTGCTTTAAAACCGTTTTGTCCGTTCGATTGTAAAGGTAAGACAGTAAATAAAGCAACAGCGACACTTATCCACGTTAGAAAGAACTTACCATTGTAGGGAACATTAGGAAACCGGGCTTCTAGAAACCGTTATCGTCGGAAGAAATGTATCTAGAGTGCATACGCATATGCGTAATGATAAGCAGTTCATCGTATTACGCTATCATTATTATGTATAGAAGTTACGATGTCGTTACTTTCTTGGAAGAGCATCGAGTTACACAAACCGGTAAGCGACCGCAGGGCGACCTCTTGTATCTAAGATTTGTTGCATTTGTTGCATTGTGCCTTCCATAAAAATCATATCATCTCTAAGTGGAAAAGAAAGTTCCTAAAAACCTAATTACTCGTAAATGGCTTAATGATTTCCATAAATATAACAAAAAAAATTACCTATAATAATTCGTATTTTAAAAATTCAGCAGACTCGTATGGAAAAGTTACATTATGTTCCTGAATGACATTATAACCAAAGGTACGTAAATCTCTATAAATTTGCCATTCTGTTCAAGTTTTCAACCTACTCTCTCTACAAAATCTAGATCTTGGTCTAGTAAAATAGATTTGTATTCTGCAAGTGACTGCTTTTTTGAGTGGCTTAAATAATAAGATATGTAGTCAAATTGACAAAAAAGTAATGGTCTCTTAATTAAATAGGTATATAACGATCGCGCGGTCGATGATCTCACTGATAGAGTCGGCGCAGGATTTCTAATTAACTAACTTAACAAAATGTTTTAATTTAATCACTATGTTATTGACAGAATAATTTAAGAGTTGAACTTCTTGCATAGTTTCTAGGTGGTCAAATAAAATATATTTAAAAATAATTTAGCTTGTTTTGTGCTTACAAAGACCTCATCACGACCATATCAAGTACATGATACGTAACCGGACTCCCGCTAACGCTAAAGCCTCTCTTGCGTCCCGCTCGCTCTCGGAGCACAAAGCACTATAGGCGCCAGAGCCTCCGTCACTTATCTTTGTCATGCACATGAAGCCTTGTGGCCTGTCACTGCGCTGCGTGCGTACTGTTGCGTACACTGCGTACACGCCACTTCTCTACCGCGGCGGGCAGACGTATCTAATAGATCTATATCGCGATAAATAAAAACCTATAATATACAACACAGTACACCACTGTAAAACATCTGTTTGTACAGTGACCCGCGAAAAACAGTGAATGTCCACCGTTTCAGTCAGTGTTTCGCAAGCTCTCGTGTGAGTGACTCGTGACATTTGTGTATCTGAGTGTAAGTGATTAAGTATCAGAGGTCATTATCGACATCAGTGTTCTAATGAAGTGAGCGGTATCGCGGCATGTATTTGGAAGTGACTTCTAGAAGTGGTTAGTCGTTAGCCTTGTAGGTGCAGCTCCTATGGAGCCGCGCGCCACAGTGCGCCGCGTAGATCGTAGCGTGAATTTATTTAAATGTGTCTGCGACAACTTATTATTGCAATAGATAAATGTAACCCGCCTCCTTCACGGCCAAATTCCACTGCCGGTATTGGTGACGACGTCATTTGAAAATACGAATACAAAAATAGTACCTGCAAAGTGCGTTGCATCTTGTTTTGATTATATATTATTTTACGGATTTAAATCTCTAATTTCGGATTTTTTTTAAATAGATATTCGTAATACGTATATACGATGCAATTATTTAATCGCTTGCTCATTAATCGATTGTTACATCTATTAGCCAACATATAAATCTACATAATAGCGCAAAATTTTATACAACAGGCTCAACTGTAATTCCATAGGTACATAATTAATATAACTATCTATTTAATTAAATTTCAATTGACAGAAACACTTAACACTAATTGGTCTTAATGATGACCATTTAATTAATAGCCGCAAGTGCGTAAATGCGTACGTAGGTGTAAGTTTCTATAATAACATTGCGTCTGCATTTTGAAACATTTTCTATGAATTCGCCGATACCTACTTGCAAGTGAACAGGGGCTATCAATGTATTGAACAGTTGGTGGAGTGCGTCACTAAATACATGTCATTATTTGGGGCCCATTGTTCGCCCACACTCGTGACATATTTGTGCACATGCGTCGTTCGCGCACTTTGTGCATAGACGTACTAATAAGGACTATTTACCAAACAAATCTGCTATGCAAAATTACATGTAAATAATCCTTATGGTCTTGCCTCTAAAGTCTTCAATCTCATTCCACGGAGAATCTTTAGATCTTTTTCGAAAATAAGTGTTTGATTGACTCTACAATACAAAACTGTAAAGCAATAAGCTACACAATCTCTAGTAGTTACATATAAAATTAACTACTTATACCAAAGTAAGACTCCAATAATTCAGGACATTAAAATTATTTCCTTAATAGATAAATTAAAACAAAACAAATAACTCAGTTAATAACAAAACAACAGTTACTTTATTGATATTCAAGAACAAACTACCTATTTTTAACGAGTTACTTACGATAATATACCTATACAAAAACACATAAAATTATGAAAAAATAAAACTTTATGGACATCTAAGGTCATGCAAACAAGTTTATAATAAATGAAAACACATAAAATTGTGTTGCTTATACAAACTTTGTCTACCACCTACTCGTACCTGTTTGGCGAGTCTGCAGATTCAAATCCCTTTCCTACACTCAAATGTCAATACATAGTAACATTTGTATCTCTCTTTCATCTTGCACAATAGTATTGCCACAGTATAAAGATTATACAGTAATGTGTCTTGTTACAAAAAAAAAGGTACTCAAGTAGTTAGTAGGTAGATGAACTTGCTGAAAATACTGCCCTGTCGTGTATCAACGAACTGCGTGGCAGTAAAAAAATCATCAAGGACAGGTCGAGTCACATTTTTAATTTTTTTATTCATAATTTATTTAGAGTTTTTGTACTTAAGGTACATGCTAACCCCATCGTACCTTGTATAATCTTTATACTGTGGTATTACTGGTATTGCTGTAGGATTGAATTAGTTGTTGCGCGTAGAACAAATTGATTACGGTAACAATACTATAATACACCGTACACTCAATTGCAACGTACACGCGAGAGTTTATCAAACTCGTTCTAATTTAACTAGTTCCCTTATAAATCTTGACCACTCACTACACATAATTTTTGATAGCTGTGACTGTGACGAAATACAAAGAATCAAACTTTTCTCATTCTTTTAATCGTGATAAAAATAAATTTAATGTATTTATAAAGTAGGTTAGTTGTATTCTTCGAAATAAAAGATAAACCATACTTACTTATCTTATGCATGAATTCGATTCTGACTGAATAGTTCGGGTCACAGAAATTACTGATAATGAATCACATTTGACCAGTTATCTCAAAAATCGAAGTTGCATAATAAGCATTCTTTAAGACTATTTATGATAAGGTTAGCGCATTACGCAAATGTGGGACATTATTTTCATTCTTTATAGTTTTGTCTTCACATAGACTTCTTATACTAATACTTCACATAAACTTCCATTATCAGGGGTCATACAAATAAAATTAGAACATTATGTCTTACTCAACGTCATAGGTACTCTACAAAAGATCATGATGATACCTACCTACATGTATGGTATCTATCTTAACAAAAACAATAGCCCTTTATAATGCGTTTTACTTCTAAAATCCTTCTTTAGCTATCTTTTCCATCTTATCTGCAACAATGAAAACACCAGCTTTTGCAAGAGCGGCAAGCATCGTGAGCTGTGATATATAATTATGCGCAGGCGCCGCTTAGGCCCGCCTCCTGAATACCCCTTGTTCCAAGAACCGATGACGAAATTCTTTACAAGGTCTAAAGGAAAGGTTGCTGTAACATTTGGAATTTTCCTCATCCGGTTCAGCAGTAGACCAACGCTTTGCCACTTTCCCCATTACGACGTATCAGCTTAAAAATTGAAAATGCCTCTGATGACAATATATATAGGTACCTACATAAATATAAATAAATAAAATACCATTCACACTTTTTTGCATACTTGTGAGTTGTGAAGCAAATTCAATAATCAACAAAAGTAGGCCTTATTGAATTACGAATAAAGACAGTCAATAAACTCGTGACACTTTAACCACACATTAACGCAGAATTATACTAACAAAAAGTAAATAAGAACAAACTTCCGATAAAGAAAATCGGCACAATAGTGAAGAAAGTTCATTAATGCCTCATTTAATTAGATGGAAAGTTATTTTCAGTTTTGTAACTCAGTATAGTTTCTCACACTCCGTTATACATGGAGTACCGACACTGTAACTGGATCGCGTTGTGAGAAATGTCTCACGGATATGTACGCTTGCCTGAATAAATTGTTGAATCGCATTTTATTAGTACTGGATATACTTGCTACTCAGGAAAACTTGACTCGTAAATGATATCGTCTGTAATCGCTATTTTTAGATGCTCTAGAGCTGGTCTAGGTGGCGGAGAACGTTACTTTGTCTATATTTATAGATAGAAAGAAAAGCATGTAAGAGTTGCGGTATTCTTTGTAGGAAAAAGAATTAACAAAAGTTCAATGTACATATAGGCAGACTAGTATGGTTAAAGGCGTAACTAAGATTTCAAAAATAGAGCTATCAGTCCGAGCTTCAAAGGCAGTATAGATATTAATTTTATATTAGAAAAATAAAATTTATATTATTAAATATTCCTTTCGCAAATACTACTAATGACTACCTAAATAGGGTATGCCAAATAAAAGCTTCAAAAGTGTAGGCCGTATCTTTTTCTGTTTTCCTTAATTGGAAAGCTTTATTAGTCACAATAGTTACGAAGTTCTGAGAAACATTAAGGTATTAGGTACTCAAGAACTCATAAGGTCGAAACGTGTTAGCCTTATAAGAGTAATCTTTGTCATAGTTGTTCGAATTCACGGTTCAATTGTAATCCGATTTTGTTTACTTTACACAATAATATGTTTCCCTATTGGTGTTGTTCTCATACGTATTTTTCCCTTCATAAAATATCGGTTAAATAAAAAAAAAACTTTTCAGCGAATTTTTGTTTCATTACTCACTACATTAGGTAGAGTTCTTATGAAGTCTATTAATTTCATTTAACACATTGAGTACCTCTATCAAGTTGACTCAAATCAGTTTTACGTCATAGGTAATTGTTAGAGTTTAACCCACAAGCGTTTACTAAACAACTCTTAAAATTAATAGACAATCAAATCATTAACCAGTGGATACACTCATTGGATACTCGTACATTTTGAACCAACAAAATTCGAGTTCGGAGTAGGAAGCTGACCACATACTTTACGATTTTGACATACTTACCTTCTGACTCATAAAGAAAGCGTGTTCGTATGATAAATACGGAGTCACTCGAAGGGCTCGAACAATCAGTTTTTATGGGGTGTTTTATTTTTGTTCCACGTAGAGTTTGACGTGTGAGGGCTATTTGTCAATTAGTTTATGCATCCCTAACATTCCTGAGATGATTCACGGGAATAACCCTTGAAGAACTGGGACGTGTAATTAATATTCAAAAAGAACAAGTGAACAAAAAACAACTACCTACTTTCCTCATATTATTATTCATTTTCGTATGGACATCATTTAAAAATAGTTTCATTACTTTCTTACTGATTTGATAGACGGACAAAACGTATTCCATAAAAACATCCAAAAGTAACTGGGACAATATTATTTTATATGAAAATTCGTAGTAAACGTAGCGCTATAGCGCGCTATAAAGAAATATTTGCTACGTGAAAACTGAAAAGTTGAAAACTCTATCGAGCTTTTCTTAACTCTAGCATGTTAATGTATGCTTTGAGTTGCTAAAAGTGCCTTGTGTTTGAACTACTTTTTCAGAAATTAACAATAAGGTGCAACACGTTGCATGCACGTGTTCCACTGTGTACCTTTTGTAAATTAAGGTATTAATTCACAAAGCATGGAGTTCTACTTCAACTTGTCACTTTTGAAATATAAACAAAGCATCGTGTAGCTGCGATAGTCGCAGTCACGGTATATTTGGGCCCCCAAGTTGGAAAGAGACGGATAATAACCCACGTGAGTTACGTTAACAATAGACTACAAAAAACCGTACCTGGACTAGAAGGTAGAGGCGCTCGTGTTTCCCGCCCCCGCACGATGCCTTTAAGTTCAACTTCAAGTCAGTATACTCGAAAGCCTGATCTAAGTCGAGCGTCGTACGGCGCGGAAGCTCTATCGACTTTCGTAATTAATAAAACTTTATTACCAGTGATAATCGTGTCGGTGACTCGGTTGTGCTTTAACTTAGACAGTGACGTAACGCGACAGTTGTTAAATCGTCTGCTAATTATTTAAACACCTGCCGTTTTACTGGATCGTTTGCTCCGCAACTGGTGCCTTCCCGCCGAAACTTTTGAGTTTTTTTTCCACACATGCTACGAAATAGAGCTGTCTCGCCTCATAAAATGGGCACTGGAGGAACATAGGTACATAGTTCAGCGTAGCTAACTTCAGCGGTCGTGTGGAATTCTAATGAAATGTTTCTCAAATGTACGTGGTTAGTTTACTTATTGCCATATACGAAGTTGTTCGCGGACACTGATTGAGATACCTATGTATATTTAGCGCGCAGCCATTGTCTTCGATCACGACCGGCACGCATGTGGAATCAGAATGGAGATTCAAAGCGAACTCGTTAAATTCGCCGGGCTAATCGTATAATCGGTGCGAGCTATGCCGACCAGTCGGTAAAATGATAAAGTTTCGGTACAAACGCAAGGAGACGAATGATGGGGCCAGTAAGACGGGGACGGCTATACAGAAGCAGAAAATCGAAGGTCTCAAGGACAGAGAGCTGCTGCCTCCTAAGGACATGATGCTGGTGGGCTCGCTGGCCGGCGTCAGACACAACACCCTGCCGCGCTCCCGCCCACCCTCGGCTAATCGTCGGGAATTACCGGAAAACTTGTTGAGCCAAACTACTCTATCTTTATTCAGAGTAAGTTTAATATTTTTCGTGTAACATCTACCTAATTATACATTAATGCCAAACGTGTCCATTTAAATTGTTTGTTTTCCATGAACAACCATACATTGCAAATTTATTCGTTTAAAGCTATTCGTAATGCATAATCTTAATTATGTTAACTAAAATTAGTCCCTGTTTACTAATTTACTCATTTGATTATGTCTGCAATTCATTGTGATTCATGTCAGCGTTTTGATTGTTTTATTACTAAGCATTTTATTGTTTCCATTTTAAGTTAGAGGAGAAAAATGATTTTTGATTTACCCACAGTAGGTCCTGTAGGTCACTAGTCTATTCGAAAGCAATGTTTTATTTTTGCAGATAATATACAACGGGGTACTTACGTCTTAGAAAACAAAAAGCGTATAACAAGACCTTTAAAAGCCTATTGTGTTAAGGTTTTAAAGGCAATTTGTCCGAAGAATATTTAAAACAGGACAGTTGTATGTCAGAGCTATCGCAGCCCGCCCGCTGCTGTAACTCGCGCCTTGAATAAGCTATTGTTTCCTATAGAAATAAGACAATGGATAAAATATATCGTTTGGTAAATTTAAATTTTTAACTCTGAGCACGTGCGGCGCATAAACCACAAGCGGTTACAGTGTTTGAAGGATTTCAAATAATCTTTTGATGTTGGTAGATAGTTTTAGCAAACACAAGTTCCATAAAAATAATTTCTAGTATAATTTCTAATAATTCCTAGGTATGTGTGTGAAAACAATCGGAGAAAATTGTATAATCTCTAATGGGTGTAAGAACTGGTACTAGGCAATCAGAAATCACAAGTAGCAGCGCCACGGCGCTCTGGGAGCGTTCACCGCACCATTCTCACGCAACAATGGCCGTCGATAGCGCGTTCTCACATCACCCGGTTCGCTTGTACCAGTACCACTACTGTCATCTAACCTGTGATGCATTAGTTCCGTTGTTTTAATCAAGGAAGGGGTGATAAGTATTCATTAGTGTTATATAAACACTTTTGAAAACGACCTAGCAACTTGGTGAAGCTTAACTAAGTAGGTAGGTAGAAAAGCAAATGTAGCTCGCTAAATAATCTGCGTTAGCCAATTCACAATCAAAGCCGCGCCTGGCGCCATCATGAGACGCTCGTGCTGTGCCTGGTGCGTATGAAAATATTCTAAAAACAAGCTAAAAAATGTATTTAAAGCACTACCATTTTTCTTGACAATCTTGACGGAACACAGTCAGTTTTTTTATAAATCATATTTAATTCGCCTTCGTGTATTCCAATAAAGTTTCGTCTTTCGATTGCCAAGGTGCATGTAACGGAAGGCACGGCAAGCTGCGTCCGTCGATACACCGGATAGCGCGCATCGCTTGTAGAAGATGGCTCATTAAATTGACAATTTTTTATCCATCGCAGTCAATATACACAGTAAATAAAGTAAGTGGGGCGTAAGAATCTTAAGAGGGGTTCAAACACATTATATTAATATAGAAGGTTAAAAGTGATTGAAATATTGATATTAGCACTTAAAATTAAATGTAAACGTCAAAAACAAAAACGCAATTAATTTCCTTTAATTTCCTTACGATTATATTGGAATAAAATATCATTTGGTCTCCGATATTAGCTGGCGGCGTTATTAGATCTCGGTCACAAATGCACAATGCTTTGTCTTATTACGAAACGTCAACTTACTAGTACTGTACTACCAGACAATATAAATGTACTTAAAGGTAGGTACTACACTTTTAAGTCGCCGCCGCGTGGCTGGGTCACGGCGCGCTCGTGACCTATCATACTCGTGCTATACTGGTTTTGTTCCAACACTCCAACCCGTTCCGTTACTTAAATGATATTCAAACTTACGCTCAAGCGGGTAAAACCTGATATCGCGTGCCTAATATTTTGATTTAACCGATTTATGATTGCAGCTTTCGATGGACTGGATTTAACTTGAAATTTTATTTTTCTCTCAGAACTTTCCTTCAAACTTTTAAAAGGTGAACATCTGATTCTGCGAATACTCATTAACTCACTTACTTTAATCACGCAATGCACCGAAAGCAAAGAGAAAGGACGCGTTTACGATTTCTTTGTATGGACTTACTTTGAAACGAAAGTAATAGATACAACTTTACTAGACTAAGAACTACCTATTTTCTTTACACTAAGAGCTTTTCTTCTTTACTTTCAGGAACTGTTCGCGCAACTGCAATGGTCTGCCGAGAGAGCACCAGCAGCCGACGGCCTCCGTCGAGCTTTGGGCGGCAACGGCGCTCGCTTCCAACTGGGATGTATGGCGGACGCCAGCGAATGCTTCGAGCACCTTCTTCTCCGGGTCCACGCTCACGTGGCTGCTGGAACGGGCGACAAACGCGACGATGACGCCTGTCGAGCCCCTCACTGCGTGCCCCATCGAAAGTTCGCTATGATGCTTGTTGAGCAATCGGTTTGCGGAGCGTGCCAAGCTACCTCTGAACCATTACCTTTTACTCAGGTACGGTACAAAATTATAACGCACTAACTTAAGCGAGTTTTAGTTCGTGTATTACGTATTATTTCCTAATCTTAAGATTGATTAATTATTAATTGAACTATATCTTACTGTTACAGATGGTTCATTACGTATCAGCGACGGCACTGACTGCTCAAGCAGCTTTGGGAGAACATGGCGATAGTTTCGGGTTATTGTTGCGGAAAGCAGGAGGAATGGGTGACATCAGAGATTGTCCGGTAAATTAATTATATCATTTGAATTTTCTTTCAATTTTGTTTTTACAATATACGTTACGCCAAGATTATTATACATAAATTTAATAACAATTTTATTTTTGTTTTCAGAACGCCTGCGGCGCAAAGATTCAGATATGTCGTACACTAATGAATCGTCCTGAAGTGGTCTCAATCGGGATGGTCTGGGACTCAGAACGCCCTTCGGCAGAACACGTAGCAGCGGTATATGCTGCCTTGGGAACTGAACTTCGACCAACTGATGCATTCCACGCTTGTGTAGATCGTGCTTGGGCAGCGCGAGCAACCCACCGGCTCGTCGGACTCGTTACGTACTACGGGAAACATTACTCAACTTTCTTCTTCCATAGCAAATTACGCCTGTGGATATATTTTGATGACGCGGATGTTAAAGAAATTGGACCAGAATGGTCTCACGTTGTGGACAAGTGCCGGAGGGGACGATTCCAACCACTGTTGCTACTTTATGCTGCAATCGACGGAACACCATGCGACACGCGCCATGCTCCTAAAGATGTTGTGCCATTTCCTGCGCCGGAGCCTAGGCGTGCCGTCACACCCGCACCGGAGCGCCCTAACGCAAGCTTTGCAAGACGAGCAGTTACGCCGGGGCCAGATAATGATAATGATTATGTCAGTAGGAAAGCGGTGGAGAACATGTTAGAAGTACAAGCCAGCCGCCGAGCTCAATTAGCTCGTAGTCTCAGTACTAGTTCTGCATCTGATACTCAAGAACGACCAAGAGCTCGAAGAGATTCTGGTAATTGGAGTGGGGATCGTAATAGCGCATCCTCTGCGTCCTCTTCAACGGCTGAGAGTCCATACATGTACACTCGTGGTAGAGGACCAGGAAGCGTCCCGGGAAGTCCTACACGGAAAGGAGAGCTATCGAGCGGTGGGTCGTGTGACGCAGGATACGATTCTTATTCGTTGTCTTCTACTGATAGCCTTCCCTTACAACAAGGTCTTCGCCATAATTTGCAGTTAGCACAGATACCAGAACTGACTACTAGAGGAGATTGCGAAGCGCTTTGCTTAGAGGCGGACAGACTTCTTGAAAAGTCTCGTCATGCCGAAGATGCCGCCGATTACGAAACTGCACTTGTTTTATGCGATGCTGCTGCCTCTAAAGCTCGCGCTGCAATGGATGCTCCCTACAATAATCCACACACGATGACGTTCGCTAGAATGAAGCATAATACTTGTGTAATGCGAGCTCGCAGCCTCCAACGACGAATGGCTGGGAATAGATTAACTGAAATACCTCAAACAGTCCCTGTTAGAAACACTAAAGGTGGTCTAGAAAATACTACAATTGAGATCTATGCAACTTTACCGAAGAAAAAGGGATCTGTTAAGAAATCTTCTCCTACAACTGTTGAAGAATACTTTGATGTACGACGTGACCGTCCTCCGAGGCATAAATCTCGTGAAGAAGAAAAAGTTCGAGATAAACGATCAAGAAGTGAAGATCGTGTTCGTGCACGAAAAGAAGTACCTGCAGCAAATGAGAAAAAAGAAGAACCCGTAGAAGATAAAAAAGCAAACAAAAAACAACATAAAATAAGAAGAAAACTTTTAATGGGAGGATTAATACGCCGAAAAAATAGATCGATGCCAGACTTAACTGAAGGAGCGGATGCGAACAATGATAAGAATGCCAAGGACAAGCGTGTATCATCTATTGATGATGGTGAAGTCGGTCGGAGAAAGAGTGAAGATAAGACAAATTTGAGTGGCTACTTATCTGAGGGTCATTTAGAGTACTCTGTTCCAAGTGGAACCAATCCCAATTTAGAGAGAAGTAAGCTTATGAGAAAAAGCTTCCACGGGAGCGCTGGCAAAATGTTGACGGCAGCAAAGGTGCCTCCACCGCCGCCGCTCCGAACGACTTCTCAGCTTAGCGAGCCTAAGTTCGAATCAGAAGCAATCGAGCACGGCATACAAATACGGCCTCAGCAACCATTACCTGTAACTCATAACGAATATGGTTACACCCAGGATAATGAAGAAGATGGTGGGTTTTCCGAACAATATGGTGACGAGCCTCAGTCATTACCCTTTTTGCCTTCGTATGATGGTGACTCTGTTAATCATTACGACAGGTTAGAAGATTCGCCATCTCAAAACTTCCACACTGTCGTAACTAAAGCAATGGTTCATCAAGAACAAAGCCCAGTCAAACGAGATCCAATTCCAGCTATACAACCAACGCCAACCAACATTCAGAATCTTACAAATGCGTTTGACAATGGAGTTGACGTCGTAGATTGTGCATTACCAGTCAGAAGATCACCACAAATGTTTGATCTGCCACCTTACCCTAGTCCAATGAACTCAGTAAATCACTCTCGACAACCAAGTGAAGAGTTTCCCCCTCCTCCACCACCTATAGACCTAACACCCTTGCAAGAAGAATTAAATAAAATACAACATTTTAATCCCAATACAATGCAGCGGACAGATCATGAGAACGCTGAAATAACAAAAGGGTCGCTTTTGGCCCAGTTGCAAGAAAAGAGAAATCAAATTCTAAGAAACGAAGAAAGAGAAAAATTTAAAGCTTTAGATATGATTAACACATCTGGTGATACCTGGCTAAGAGAATTACAGGCTAAGCAGGCAGCTTTAAAACTTAAACGTTCTGGTTCATTAGAAGGACAATTATCTAGTCCACATGAAAACCAAGCTCAAAAAGTGATGGAAAATAATAGCGTGAGAAATATTGCTTCGAAATTCGAGAATAGTTCTCAAAATACCTCCGTAGATAATGAAAGATCTCACGTTGGGTATGTTGGAATAAGTGCCAATAGAGATGTAATAAATTGTTCAATTCAATCAAATGCTGGAATGTACAATCGACGTGCCTCTTCATCTTCTATTGATCCCAAACAAATGGAAGATGAATATAGTGATCAGAAAATGAATAACAACAATGTTCAATATGGTGATCGTAATAAACCGAAAAAGAAATCGGTATCGTTCTGCGATCAGGTTATACTGGTTGCAACTGCAGAAGATCAAGAAGATGATAGTTATATCCCGAACCCAATTTTGGAACGTGTTCTGAAATCAGCGATGAATAAGCCTGAGATGACTACAGTGCCTCTACAGACGGAAAAGCCTTCACTGCAAAGACAGGATTCATTTGACAGCCAATCGTCGCGATCTACAATTTCATCACTGTCGCAGACATCGTATGTGCCAAATGAAGGTAATCATGCCGAGTATTTTAGAGTCCAAAATTCATTTCCCACATATCAAATTGCACAAACACGACCACAGCAGCAATACAACCCGCAAAAGACCACTACAATACATGGAGCTAGTACTCCAGTCCAAATGAATCAAAATCAAAGCAACACAAATAATGCTCAGATATATCAAGCGCTTCCAGCGAATCCTCCACAAAACACAACTAATCCTATTCCATACAATCAACCGCCTGTCGCTTATTCCAATCAAAGCAGTTCAAGCCCACCTAATTTTAGTCACAATCCCGCCAATAGACTGACCCCTACAGCCCATAATCCACCGTATTTGGCCAAACACATTCCGAATCTACAAAGGCCTGTTCCCAACACTTATCCACACCCTCCGAGTCAGCTTCACCAAATAAACCAAGTTCCCAATAATACTTACTACCATAGACTCCCCCAACACTCCGCCTCTCCTACGATAACCACAAATAATTATAGTACAAACCGCCAGTACAATCAGAACGCGCAAAGTAATATAAATAACTCTTCGCCGTATCAAAGTGTGCCCACCAATTCGCCAGCTTATCAAAGCTACCATAACCCACCGACAAGCTATGCAAACTCCGATTATTCTAGTCGATATCCCCAAACAAATAGTGGGAATCACTACAGTACCCATTCACCGTATCAACGAGTTCCACCGCCGCACGGCGACATGCCGGTTGACAACTATAGTAATAACAATTATCAGAAAATCCCTGGTAATTATTATTTAGAAAATAATAATCAAAACCGAGCAGACGTTAGGCATTATGCCAATTCGCAGCAACAGCAACAGCAACAGCAACGCCCCGTGTACGGTCAAAATGTTAACTCTGACACCGTGGCAAACAACGAACAAATAACTCAATATCAATACACCCAAAATAATTACAATCCTTACCAACATTTGCCACCACCCAAACAAATTCAACAGAAAAAATCTGTATCATTTGAACCCGGCACGAAGGGTGGAACGGAATCCCCAGTGCCGCCTCAAATGACAAGTAACTATTCTAGTGGAGATAGTCAAACGAATGCCTTAGCGACCAGTCAAAAGTTGCCATGTAATTTGTGTCGTAAAAAAACTGTAAACTCTCCAGCAATATATTGCCCAGATTGCGATTTTTACATGTCAAGATTCAAACCTCGTTCATAGCACTAAACTTCTAAACAGAAGTCAACTCTGAAATGAGACACTAAATACATACGCTCGAAAAACATAACCCTCCTTCTGTCGC
This sequence comes from Erynnis brizo brizo, assembly GCA_018248615.1. Taxonomy (NCBI): domain Eukaryota; kingdom Metazoa; phylum Arthropoda; class Insecta; order Lepidoptera; family Hesperiidae; genus Erynnis; species Erynnis brizo. The sequence continues at coordinate 23,275 of DWIY01000015.1, forward strand.
AGTCGGGTAAAAATGTATATTTTTATATCAAACGGTGATAAAAAAGGATTTCAGTGTACAGTGAATGTGGTACCTACCAGGAATAATCGATGTTATTAAACATAAGTAGTAATTTAATAAATTTACTCGTAGTTATAAATTATATCAATGTTAGATAAATAAATAATGAATTGATCTCATTGGAGTTATTAATAAATTGTAAACTTACTACTTATTTCTTTACCTGATACCTACTTGTATAAATGTAACAGCAAAGAATTTTCATATTATACTTAAATAATATGAATTAAGTATAATACTATGTATGTACTTACTTATTTTTGTAATATAATATAAAATATTGAAAAGAATAAATATAAAATAAAATGATTCAAGAATATATGAGTCTATCATTTTCTTCCCAATATTAAATACTTACCATAATTTTTTAAATGTAATTGATGGTAATCTCATTAGTGTTAATATTACTTGCGTAAGCTAACTATAACTATCGTGAGAACGGAAACATTTAATTTTCATTTCACATTATAGTATTAGACCTCTAGACTAACAATAAGCAATAGTTCTATACACAGGTTCTATACCTACTAATACTAATGTCATTCGAATACAGGCAAAAAGCTGGAACAGTGGGTAGGAATACTTAAGGATAGGAAAAAGATGGATGGATGTTTGTCAATCTTTCACGCAAAAGCTACTGATCGGATTTTGGCAAAACTTTGTAGTAACTAATATTTCTTTTACACCAGAATAAACATCGCGTGAAGGCATACTGCTAAGCGATTAGACAAAGTCGCGAAAAAGCTCATAATTATTTTGTTAAAGGGTGGAAAAATTGAGTTCAATCCCATGTCATGCCTCAAAGTGGATGAAAAATGAATATTAATTAATAAATAAAAAAAATATTTATAGTCATGGTATTAGCACAGCCTATAAACATAAGTATTAGCATCAATGGTGAACATCATACATGTATCCGATTTGCCGATAACATACTCCGTTATGTAGGTAGGTAACTACCTACCTCAGCCGGAAGTTTATGAGCAATTTGTTATCAGTGATGATGACTTACAATGCCATGACATGTCGCTCGTGATCTACTGTGAGCCTAATTTAAAAGCTCAAAGTATAAATAATATAATCTGACGAGGAGGAAAGGGCATCGCGATCTAGCTCAAAGAAAAGCGACCAACACGCTTAGTCCCTTATGCCCGTTGCACACGAGGGCAGAACAGTCGGGCAGGACAGTAGGCAGCAAAGTACTGCTACAATCTGAACGCAAACGCCGAGACAGAAAAATACTGTCTTGACAGTATCCTAGGCAGAACAGTTAATAGCTCGCCGGTCTATTTTTCGGGGCAGTTTTCTTCCCCCGCCACCTTTCTCGCTCGTCTGTCTTGTGGCTGGACTTGTGTGAACGCCAGGGCAGTGCAGTGCAAAGGGCCAGAAAAGCGAGCTTTCCATTGCGATTTCACTCGGACTGTCCTATTCTTTCGCTCTACATTTGAACGCCACTGCCCTTCCAAACTGTTCTGTCCTACTGTTCTGCCCGACTGTTCTGCCTTCGTGTAAAACGGGTAGGCATGCTGCCCTCCGAATACATACAATAATTATCAATATCGACATTAGCATAATTAGTTAGCTAACAGCACTACCGCATTCCTCAGGATGGACATGAACTCGCGCGCCTATTGTACATACATAGGTAAACATAGTAAATACATGAATGTACACAAAAATTCAATGTACACAAATAAGGTTACCTCTTAGGCTCTGTTCAGAACAACCACACCACGACCGCAACCACACCACGTGGTCGGGTGTCTAAAGGTCATAGCACACTTAAACGACTCTGCTCCAACACCGCCTATACTTTAGACGACTGCTCGCAGTCCACGCGGCGACAGCTAGCAGGCGCCCAGCAGTCCACGCGGCGGCAGCTGGAAAAAGATCGAGTGTGCTTGGTAGATACTGACCGACTAAGCGTCGAGCGGCGACGACGCGCGCGGCGACTGCTAGCAGTGAGCGCGGACACCGCGCCGACCGCTTATCTACAACATGCGGCCAGCGAAGCGTCAACTACCGAGCAGTTTGACGGCGGAAAGCTCGCTGACAGCGAGCTGTCTGCTAATTTATGATGCCAATGTAAAATATATCTAAAGATCAATATTTAAAGACCAAAGGGTGGGAGCAGAGACTGAGCAGAGTCGTGTAAGTGGGCTATGACCTTTACTAGTACGAATAATTTCATTCCCACGACCGACAGACCGCATAATGTCGGATGTGTGAATGAAAGTGACAGTTTTCATAC
>DWIY01000016.1:0-25248 GCA_018248615.1 Erynnis brizo brizo
GGCGATCTGTTTGATATTAAAATGTGCACTGATACAATATCAACATTTAATCTGATGATCTTTCTGTTTATCTACAAAAGAATAGCGTAAAAACCGGTACTGGTGTAACAGAGTACATGAGGGCCGTTCGTTAGCCTGAATTTTGTTGAACGGGAATCGAACCCGCGGCCGTCGTCGTGGCTTGTCGACCGACAACGATCTCGCTTCCATTGTGTGCTTGGCCCTACTTGATAATATTTAACTCACTTAAAAGGGAGAATTTTAATGAAACCATATTCACTAAAACTTTTAATCGGTAGGTAGGTAGGTACCTACAACTCGCGATCTCATATAAATACTTGTACTCATGGGAAAAGATTACAGTTAAGTAATACATAAATAATTTTTGCTCGCTATTTGCACTTACACTACACGATTTTGACTTACTTATAAATAAAAAAAGTTAGGTGACCAAATTTATGAAAACATTTTCCCTAACATATAATTTTACCTCCATTTAACGCTTGTTATGTATTTGTCACAATATAAAACTTCTAAGATTACTGTTAGACTAAGTTAAATGTACTTTGAACAAGTGCGAATCCACCTTTTCTCACTAAATAAACAGTCCTCACCAGAATAAGATATTGCTGAGCAAATTGTCGCATAACTACGAATGGGTAAGTTTGCAAATAGGTGCAAGAATGTTAAAGTGCCTTGTATCGAGTTCACTACACTATCTAAATTAAACAAATGATTATACTATTTTAACGGCGCCTATTGCGTAGATAATAACCGGGTGGTTCAGTGCGTAATAAACGGTTTCTGTTCGAACAAAGACTCGCAATCGGCAGGAATGAGTAATTACCTCAAATCTAGTTAGTGTCTTACTTGAAGCATAAATCAACAATGTCACAATAAAGCAATGTTTAGTAGTTAACCGATTGCCTGATATTAACTCAGCATTCCTTCGTTCGTGATAATGTTATGTGGACTTAATTATGAAAATTTTCGGCACTTTAAGTTTTTTGGGTACCCTACCTACGTTTTGCGCCTGGGTGGTGAAAACTAACCTACTCGATAGCCTAAAATGGCCTAAATGGAATAGGCGGCGGGTGGAGTTTTTATACATTGGACACCTACATTGTTGTAGGTACTTTGTACTAATAAAATTTCGAATATCAATTAAAACATTTGAAACCCCTTAAATTACAAGTGTCTTTTAGAGTAGCTCAAGGCTTAAGATAACCCTAAAAGTCTTTGACCATGAACAAAACACAATTGCCCGGAGTCACGAGACAAAATTCAAGCACAGTTTCGCGTGGATAAACTTGAAGCGTATGAATCGGGCTTGCCGCTCCTAGCAAAACTGAACATGGTTATAAGCAACAATAGTTTTGCCCGACATGGAAAAAGTCGTGACCGACTCGCGGTCGGGTCGGCAGGATGCTTCGGGCGTAAATAATGCCGACGTCCGATCTTAATTATCGCTCCATCGTTAGAGATGACCGACGGGCACACCGAAATCGGCGAGCGAGTTGCGACATAGCCGCAACGCGGGGCGGTGTGGCCGTCATTATCGAACAGTTATATCACAGTATAAAGATATACAGTAATGTACCTTCATACAAACGGGCGGAACGCGAGGCGTGTGTACACCGTGTCGCGTTCGGTATACACTCGGTACACAAAGTAACATGAATGCGCCAAAGTGGCGAACGAATTTAATTAACCTTTTTATCCGAATACGGATTTTTGTGCCATAAAATTTACCTGTAAAGCTGTTCGTACCTCTTAGTCGATGTGCAAATATTTGTCAGTATCAGATTTATAAAGTTTTTTTAAATTAAAATTATTAATGAAAATATTGAAAATACACTAGGCATATTATAATGTACTTTATTGAGCACTTCCTATTTCATATACAACGAAATTCGAGAAAAAAAAATTTAAAATTCAAAATAGGTACTAGAAACTTACTCAAATAGGTTATGAGTAGAAAAGCTCTGTCGCGTATCACCGAACCTACTGTGCTAACGCTGTAGAACTTTTTTCAAGGACAGGGCAAGTCACGTGACTGTATAATCTTTATACTGTGGTAATATCGCCCACCGATAAGTCTCTAGAACCACCTGCGAGAGTCATTGCGCCGTTTTGGCACCGGGCATTATAATTCTTTTGTTGCTATTGCCATTGTCTTCGAAGTGATGACTCGGAATTTCTACTTCAAAATCGATTCCTCGATAGATATGACAGATAGATATGATAGATCGCTATGACAATTGAGTGGACTTTTTGTTTGAGGGTTTGCTGAGCGCAGACCGCTTGCAGTATTAACAGTTACGTTGTGAAATCGTTATTATAGTGGTTTATTGTCACCAATTGGTGTCGTTATTGTAAAGTAATCTTATTTCTGAAGTTTAAAAAAATATAATTCAGAACTTCATATTCGTTATACTTAAAGCTTTTTCCCGCTATGTGAAATACCTACATACGACGAGACATATGGGACTCCTAATCTTATTCTTGTAGAGTAGTATTCCTATGTTAAGTTAGAGTAAAGTTGTCAAATAGAAGTGTTGTACCATCAAACTTTTCTATTTGAGATAAGACGTGTGTGGCCTAACGTTTTAGTTAAAATTTACATCCAAACCTGATATGGTCACCTGTTCATCAAGTGTCCTGTATGCTGACACAATATGCTCATAAAATATATTAAATGTTTGAGGTGCTTGGCAGCTATTTTATTCTGTCGTTGTACCTACCTTTGCTATCGTTGTACCATGCTCCATAAATTTTGTTTCATAAATTCCTCTCTAAAAAAATAATAATAACAGGTATTGTCTAACTTATTTGGTTTAGCTAACTAATCGTCAGATTCTTTGTATTCGCCGCTGAACGTCGATCTACATCCTCTAACGACGTTGAAAAATTCTGTGCTCGTGATTTTTGTTCGTGTTCTTCATTTATTTGTTAAATATTGTTTACAGCGAGATTATTAGCGTTTCCTGCTTTCCCTGTACTGCGCAAAAACGGACTACCGTTATTGTACATTTGTTATTGCCTGCTTTAAGCCAGTTATTAATAGCAGTGACTCCTGAAACTCACGACGTTGAGCTTAATATCAACACACACATTTTATTTAATACTAACGTGTGTCAAACATAATTTATTTTTAATAGTTTAGAATTATTAGAAGGTGTAGGCATTAGTAGATGGTGTCTATCAAAATCTTGATGAAAACACAAGTTCATAATTGAAATTAATTACACTAATGAATTCACTACGAAATCCTAATCAATTTATTGCACTACATGATTTAGTTGTTTACAACTTGCAAACACCTGACTTAATGGCATATTTTCCACAGATTAACGTTTTTGTTCAGTGCCATAAATTTTCACTCCTAGGTAGATAAGATTTTTAAAAATATTTTATTCTTTAGGTACCGCAGTTTGTTTAAATATTGGACGTTGAATCAATCTAATCAAATAAAGGTATCTGTCTCCATGACGAGGGGGTGGAAGGTTTTCAAGAAATATGTGAGATACGCGTAGTTATTATGAAATTATACTATCGATCAGGCAATAATACGAAAATAGTGCCCTCGGGAAGCGAATTTAGAAGAAATTGAGGTGCTTGCGTGCCTGCCCGCGAGCCTTGATCCTTGCATGCTCACTTATAATAAATATTATTGCGATTAGATTCATATAGCACACGCAGGACAGTTCTGACGGATTCATTTGCAAATGTACTTTTAAGGTAATTTTAGATATCATGCAACCGAGTAATGAATTATTAGTAATGTGAGTAGAGCACTACACAAACAACTTTTTAAGATGCAAGATGGTAAACTAATTTTTTTGAATGTTTAAAATACGCTATTACTAAGACTTGCATATTTTTGTAGGGATTTTTTTTTAAACTGTCAATTTTTTTTTTAATATAAAGCGATGGAAATAGTGCGTCAACAATGACGCAGGCAAAGCCGAAAGAGAATCGATTGTAATTAAGATGATATCGTTCACTATGAGTAAAAACTACCCGACAAAATGTCGCAATCGGTTCCCAAGATTTCGGTAAACACAGGGCCGAATGTTTCGAGCAATGCGCTCGCGGCGATGCAAATTGCGTCGCCTCTTATCGATGCACTTTATCCAGGGTACTTTTGTGCATATTTTACATATATTTACGGGGATGCAGCCGATAGCCGGCGTGGGCGGACTCCGCGCCCGCATGCTAATTCACTTAATGCTCCCTGAGCCAGGCGCAAAATTCGTCAATGATTTCCTCCCGGTCGATAACTCATAGAATGCTTAAGAGAGTAAAACTAAAAAGTGATCATCGGCGTCGCGTCGGGTGCATCGGGTCGGGTGGGTTGAGCAGCGGTAGCCTATAACCTGCAATTTTTTCGTTAATTTATTGAGTAAGCTATAATTTAAAAAATGTTTTAATAGGAAATTGCTACAATAATTTCTTTTATACGTACTTCGTAACTGCTGCTGCTCAACTCACCCACGGATCCGCAGCTGACGATCACCGGGCTTCTTTGCTCTATTCTCTTTAGCGTTCTATTGTTGGCCGCGAGGAAATTGGTCATGAAAAGCTGTCGCTGGCCTACGGACCATAAGGAACACAGCGAGCACAGACTTGCATTTAGGCACCATAATGCTGCCCAACTACTTAACATTATATTATATAAATATTTTAAATTATACATTTTAAGTACATTGTCGGCAACTGCCATTAAACGAGATACGTGCTCGATCATGATTTCATTATTCGATATTTTGTAATGTAATTTTTATTATGCACCGTAACATTAATATTAGCAAAAAGTAATTCCGCGTTGGAAAGTTTTTGCTTAACCACCGGTTGGGAGTTTGTCAGCGAGGTCGTTTGCTGTTTCAATTTTATACGTAGACCATCTTTATCCGTCTATGGCAATTCAATAAGCGGAATTCTAACCCTTTTCATTTTTGTATTTCTACGAAGAAATAATATCAAAAAAATTGACATGTTTATGCAAAAGTCGGATTCTTTAAACTTTATAAATGTGCAGCATATTGCGACCGTAATTGTAATCCTTTGGGTTAACAAATGTGTGAAGTATCTTCTGGCACCATAAATCTTTGCACATTATACATAATTATGTCGAGTTCTGAGGGAATAGCGGTGTGAACGCGGACGCTCTGCGGTCACGAACCGCTCTAAACTTACAGTCAAAACCTAAACGATGCCACCATAACCCTCGGCTAAAAGCATGCAAATAGGAAGAAAGGCTATACGGGCGAGGCAGGCGTACCTCTGCTAAATTGACCTCATATTACTTCATTCTATTCTATATATTCGCAATGTAAGTAAGACATAGGTTAGTCGCTAAGTCTGGCGTCAGTTCAGTCCTCAGTTTGGTCCGGCTAAGACTGATGCCAGAATGATGGATGAAAAACACGGCAAAAACTGACCATCAGTCCGTCAGTCAACCGGTTAGACGATAATTCTCCCCTCATTTTGAGCGGATGATGGACTGAACTGACGCCAAACTGATCGTGTAACCCAATGATAGAATGAGTTTGGGGCGTGAATGTCGCTATAAATAGTTGAGCTAGTTTTTCATAACAACAACATCAAGTGACATCACAGTCGCCACTCATATTTGACATTCAAAGTATTGACATTCAAGGCAATTGTTGTAAATAGCGTACATTTGTGTTGGAACGAACAAAACTTTGTTATGAATATTTGGGTATGAACATATTTCTCATTAACAATTTTCAGGTACTTTTAGGTGGTACATTTGAGGTTAACGTCAAGGGAACGTACATACCTGCTAAGTAGATACTATAAAAATACCTTCCATACCAGCACAGCTTTTACTTTTTTGTACAATTTTTTTACAAAAAACAGTAAGTACTTATGAGCAAACTCTATAAGGATATATTTAAAAAAAATACTCAAAAATTTCAATGAATAGAATCTTACCTCAAAAAATTAAACTCGTAATCTCATCTAAGAAATTTTACTTTTAAAAAATCGAAGAAATTTTACTTTAAACAAAAAGAAAGTTTTTTACTACGTATCAAATAAAAAGTACTATTAATTTATGTGATTTAAGCTCTAATGAGACACAAAATCGCGATACTCGCTGTGTGACATCACATAAATTACATTTTTTCAACGTGGACGGCGTTATAATATCTAATAATGAAAAATGATAAATTATACGAACACCAAAGTAGCAAAGGGCCAACGTGATCGAAGGTGCAAGGTAAAATTATATAAAATGAAATAAGGCAATAAAAGGAGTGACGCCGAAAAATTCGAGGTAAATGACTAGAATGATTGATGTCCATGAATTTACATTGCACTGTGTGTCCAAAACGACAAAATTGAAAGGTCATTTTTCAGAGCCTAAAGCCGACTGCTGGCGTTCGATCGACAACAAAATGAAAAAGTAAGCGCCCAAAATAGCGAACGTGAAATTAAATCGAAACGATGGCGGAGGATATTCGTCACATAAGTACTTATTCAGTGCATATTTTTACCATAGAAATAGCTATTATTTAATTATGTTATCAAAAGTTTATGTTGACTTTTGTAACTAGCAAACGAATTTTTTTGAGTGAATTTGTGCGCGTGAGTTAGAATTTTATTAATTCCTATGTTTTTTCATGCATCTTTGCAAAAAGCGACTCCGTTTTTGCGTTATTAGAACGACAAATAAATAACGGTTGCTTAGGATGTCAACAAACACTTATAAATTTTATGATCAATATAGAAATATGGATTAAATTTGCAGTAATGATCTTAGTTTCGAATTGTAAATAGCATTCTATCTATTTGTAATATGGACTTTATATAATGATCATTAGTCAAACTTATGTTACAACAAACGTACAATACTTTATATTAATCTAGTAGCGACCCACAATCAATTATCAAAACTTGACTAATCGACGATCCGACTAAACCGACGTACTGTCATTTCTCTTCCTTTAATCGATTACTTCAAACATGAACTCTAGGGGGTCCAATAGCGCGAGACGAGACGAACTATGTATAAGCTTTTTCATAATAAATCTCTTGTTTTTTGTACAACAATTTAACCGACTGTTGGCCACGAAAATAAAATACTATTATCTAAAGATTACAAGAGATGTTGTATTATTAGTTAGCCTGTCAATTTATAATGCTTATACAAAATTAGAAACGATAAAAGCCGCATCCGTGTAAGATTTTCGCTTCTCGTAAATTGATACATAGATAGAAAATTTGTATCTACTGTAATACTAATAAAATGCCGCAACGTTTATGAGCGATCCCACATTTTCTCATGCTTTTTTGAACAATAAATTTTATTAACACGTTTCAATTTATTCCCTCGACAAACTGGACGGTACAATCTGCGTTAATTGCTGCTTCTCTTCCGTAAAACATTGTAGGCGTTTCGAGACATGTGCTTCTTTGGTCGGCAACTTCTCTCGTATACAAAGAAAAGATTGAGTCATCATAACAAATGCGCAGCTCCTCTTGGATGAGGGCAGGGAACTCTACAATCTTCTCGTTCTTATCTGTGACGGGCCCGATCATTGTGGCCCGAATTCTTCGTGCTTCAGACTACGAATGACGAAACGATGCTGGTTTTAGTCCCTGTCCCTTTGTTGACTTGTCGAGTTTTGTTCGAACGGCTTTTTATAAACGTCCACCGGCTGCGTTTGTAAAGCGCGCCTCCGACCATAAATCTTATCTAATAAATCTCATCAAGCGAGAATCAAACTGTACCCATACCTTCGTAAGGTCAGCTATTAAAACTCTTTGACAGAATCGTGTCAATTTTTGTAAACGATACAACATTTTATATATTATTTATTTCGGTCGACCGATTCCTTTCGACGGAGTAGCCGACGTTTTAAATGTAGGCACTTGTTTCTTATTTTTTTTTTGCAGTGATTCTTTTTCATAAAATTGTAAAGATGATAATTCATGCGCTTTATAGCGGTTATTTGATTTATCTATTTGTTGAGGGAAAACTTTCATATTGTCAGTTTTATTTTAAAATCGGGTGTCTTCAAAACAAGTATGTTAAGTACTTAACATATACCTACGTATAATAGTTGCGAAGGCTCGCACAAGAAATAAACCGATATGGCTTATACAAAATTAATTAATAAATAATTAAATATACCTATTTACCAAACCTTACAAGTTTAAATTAATATCATTGGTCTTTTATATGCTTAATTCGACATTTGCAGTACTAAATCACGGTATAAATTTTTATTAGTGGCGCGTTTATAAAATACGCAAAGGCGCATTTTGTCATCGTGCCAGTCAGTCAAGTCAGGCCAGTCACACATTTGTCCAGGCCGCCATTCGCAGGCTGCATTTTTAGAATTATTAATTTAGTTCGTGTTCTTATACTGTGTTAAAGTGGCCGATTTTGTGCCAAAGTTATAAATAAAACATAACCCGTCCTGTCTTGGCTCGCTTTTATAGAAGTCGATGCTTACCTAAATACGTTACAGTAACAATAGTTCGTTTTTCTTTCAGAAGTTTCAAATTGTTTCGACAAATGCTTGATGTGATTATTTGTGGAGGTCGCGAAAGTGGACAACTTCCACATTCGCATACTCAAGTATAATTTTGGTTGACTATGGCTGCATAATGTTCAATCGGCATACTGTCTTTATGATTTACAATTTATATTGTTAATTAATTTTCTAAAACTCCCTAAATTATTTTAAGATTATACACAATTTATTGAACGTTCTAATTTCTTTGCAGGTCGAAGTCGTGATTCTGGACAAGAACGACAGCCCTCCCGAATTTAAGAATATACCACCAGCATACTTCGCCTCCGAAGACCTTTCTCCAGGACAGCTGATAGCGACCATAACAGCCGAAGACCCCGATACCATTGGAACTACTACATACAGCATACAGTCTGATGACTCTACGCCCTTCTCGCTGAACTCTCAGACTGGGGAACTTACGCTGAAGGAACCCTTGGACCGGGAGACTGTTGCCGAGTACCAGGTTGTTATAAGGGCCCACGACGGTGTTCAATTTACTGACGTTACAGTGACTATACAGGTAAGTCAGTTTATAAACACCTAATTTTGAACATTTTCTGCATTTTGATGCTTATTTTGTCCCTTTCCTGAAGGAGGCAGGATAACCGCTGTGTTCAGAAGGCCCAGTGCCCAATCCATCATTAGTGGCGGCATAGTCCCAAAATGCTGAATGATGGATGAATAGAATTCCTTTTTTGTTAATTATTTGTGTGTGAGCGATTACGGGTTATGTAGAAACCCTTGTATGCACGTATCTTACTAACTAACTAACTATCAACAGCCTTTAAATCCTGTAAAAATACCGTTTGAAGTTCATTAAACATAATTCAGAAACTGAACAAGAAGCAAATTCAACATAGTAACCTGAAAAGGACGGATGGAGTTGGTATGAAAAATAAAAATTCAGAGATGATATTATTTTTACATAGCGTGCACTTTGTAACGAACAAAGTTCTCTCAAATAACACATGTAGCGGTGCTGTCAAATGTGATGGCGGAGCGCTCCGACCAGTATTTTATTACGGCATCCCGCCACTTGTCGCAGTGGCGGACCTTTTAGCCGAAGAGGCCGGCGACCAAAAACTGCAAGCATTTTCTAATATTTTAATTCTAACTAATGTCACATCGGTCAAAAGAGAAATAGCCCCCATCACTCATTTGGATTTTATAGCATTAAACACGGGGGTTACCTACTTCATTTTTCAATACACACCTAAAACCTGACAATTATTTAATGTTTACATGTTTAAGGTATACAGTTATCAGTCATGCTAGTCCTCTAACAAGTCACGCGTTAAAGTTGTAAAAACTGGTACTTGCATGATGCTAGCCGTCGCTAGAGCTGCCGCCTCTACAGACTCTAGCTGACTGAGGGCGAGATATTTCTCTACTCCATCAATGTAGGGTGAATTAATACAAATCAGATTTTAAAAAAATATTTGCAATTTTTGGACACGGGCTTCTCGGGTTATTATGTTTATTTGACTTATTTGTGGGAATTTGGTGTTCAAGTAGTAGATAGTTTACCTTCTTTGTTAGCATCGTCCTTTTTCAGTTCATTAAGAGGCACTATTCTCTAATGAAATTGTGTTTCAATATTTGAAAATAAAATATTGGTAACATTAACACTTTGCCTATCCAGTAAGTACACACAAAAACAATGGGTATGAGTCTTATGTGATTAATGGAACAGTTAAACGCTTCAGGTGTAGACATTTAAGTTGGAAATTAATTCAGCTTACAAAGACATTTTTAATGTTTAGCGAGTCAATATAATGTGCTAATAATTATTACTAACATTTCGGTTACAGGTGACGGATACAAACGACAATCCGCCCGTATTCAAAGAAAGTGCTTATTCCTTCGATATACCGGAGAACGCAGCACGAGGTTCCGTCGTGGGTACTGTAGCAGCCAGTGACCTGGACTCGGGAGCCAACGCCCAGCTGACCTACACCGTGATATCAGACTGGGCCAATGATGTCTTCTCACTAAATCCGCAGACAGGAGTTTTCACTTTGACAGCAAGACTCGATTATGAAGAGGTAGGTCGATTTCTCCTTTAATTAAGAACACGATTTAAACGTGTTATCGGTAGCAATAAAAGCGCTCGATTATTCGCTAAAACGGTGTCTAACACATTAAAAGTATCTTATTCAAAGCAACAATGAGAAAAAAATTAAAGCTGCGCGCTTGATTTAAATCGAAATACTAAAATCCATGCGTTCTTATTGGCTAAGTTCTCTATGACATCCTAAAACTTGTTTTGACACATAAAAATAATAAGTGGCACATAAACCTTATACTTTCCGGTTGTATCAATCTATTGTCCATATATTTGCATGGGCCCATACCATAATCCAATACTTCCCTCTTATAACCGAGCATACAATGACGAAACGATTAGGCTATCAGGTCAGGCTCGCCTGAAGGAAAACTGTCCGTATATGGGCACTTTTAGAGCCCACGTCCACTTCACGTTGCCTCCGTGTGGTTGGGTACATTGCGGTTGATACAATTATCTTAACATAGATCTAAAGGCAGGGCGATGACCGCTCAAGTTGTTCTAGTCGACCGAGAGCTGGTATACATTTTTGAGTAGGTATTTGAGGCACGCTAAAAATTGGTTGTGTTTTGTTTATAACAATTTTTGAGGCGTTGTCCTCTGTAGTAGGAAAGCCGGAAAAAAACTTGCCCGGTACTTCTACTATAATAATCAAACATAGAACCGGAGCCCTGGGTGGTACTCATAGGTAGCGAGACTAAAGCAACGCTTAAGGTTTTGTTCGCCTTACAGGGTATTATAAGAAGAGTACTGTCTCAAATACCTCTTCAAAAATTTCTTTTGGCTCTCTTATTATAGTGCACAATGTTACGCCTCAAAAGTTTTTTAAAACTAAACACAACCAATTTTCTTGTTATTTTTTTCATCTAAAGTGGTGCCTTCAAATATAATGATCATTATTGTAGGTTACAATCAACTGATAAGTGTTTATGATTTGCGTGATAAATACTTGTTATAACCATAGCGAAATAAAATAATGATTTCAAAGTGACAGTATAATAGCAATGATTACCTAACCATAAGACAATATGCATAAATTATTACCTTTTTGGTTAATTGTATTAAAATTAAATATGGGAAAGCCTAATTGTGGGCAAGCATTCTCTTTTAGTGCTTTCGGCTCTATGAACAAACTCCTGATCACTCAAGGTAACAGTATGGTAACAGAGTGTTTCTTTTATCGTAAGTACATAATATACAATCGTACAAGTTCCTTATTTGTAGATAGTATCTAAGCGAATATATATACCTACACCCTACAGTTTATACGCATAGGTATGCGTTATGGTAAGTATTTATGTTAACATTTAAACAGTACAAGGTAGGTACATATTAAAACATTCACTAGATAGGTCATCCACTTGCAATGAATTAAAAAATAGCGCGTCTTGAATATTCGACTGGTAAAAATAAAGGATGAGAGCACCATTACCGCTCTTATAAAACATAATTTGAGTCACTTACCCGAATGCCTTTTGGGCGTAAAAATAAGATACGGATAAGTAAAATTTATTACAAGCTGTGTAAAATATTGCATGTTGTAGGTAAGATGCGCAATTCAGAAACGAAGGACGTTGTTGCCCCTGAGCGAGTTTTTAATGCAGTCTGTGGATGACCGCCGCGCCCGTAGTAGACATGCTTTTATACCCCCGATATGAACCGAGCCTCATGCCTTGTTAAGTGAACAAATTAAATAAACCCCTTTCAAACGACTGGTATTGCACGTATCCGATCGTTTAAGAAAACATAGACCGCACGGGTCGATTGTTTCTTGATTTTCATCTGTTTATTATAATTTATGTATTTCTTGTCACAAACTCATTAATCGGTTCAAGTAGGTACACATTATTGTTCTTTATAACTAATTAACTATACAAATTACAATGAAAAAGAAGCCAATATTATTAATCAATATATTTAAAACATTAATATTTACGACGTATTCCAACATAAAAGTATTAAATAACATGAAATGATTAAAAGGCAGTCACTTAAAGGTAATGTTTATCTGTTTGTCGTAGATCTACACCATATTATATTAGTATAAGTCCCGTTGTGGGTACTGAGAAATTATGTAATTCTAGAAATAAATAGGTACTTGTTAATTTAAGTTCAAAGATATTTAATTAAATGGCAAGTAACTTACTTTTAGTGAAAAAAATACATACCTACATATAAGATATGTAAAACATTATAAGAATAAGTAACATAAGAATACTTTTAGTTAGGTATTATATTAGAGAGTAGGTAAGTATAATATATATCTGGCGGTAAGCTAACCATCAACTAGAATCTAGATTATACGGTTTCAACTGACTTCACTGTTTTATTGCAGAATTATTGTAGTTAGTTTTACTATAAGATTGTGAATGTTAATTTAACAAGTTTATGGTATTATTTAATTAATATGTAATAGTCATTAAATATGGAACGGTTATTATCAGTTATTATAATAGATAATTCAGTAAAATATGATTTTATTAACAGTGGAAAGTCCCAGTGAGGTTAGATGCGATTGTCCACAAACTACAGTCCCACAACTACAACCCCACATAACAAGCGCTATTGCTACTTTCACTATAATATATGTATTTAAAAGTAAAAATAAATAAAAAGCTTAATTAAGTTCCATAGTTTAATTCAAAGATATTAAAAGAGTGGCTTTTTATTTTTTATTTTTGCAAACAACGGGAAAGCCAAAGGCTTATTTAACCAGTTTTTGTAGCGAGTTGCATCGCAACAGACTTATTGTAATACTCATCAATGCCGTAGTAAAATGACAAACAAGTCGTTAAGGGTCTATGGACATAAATCAGCGATCGTTTTGTGGTGGTACTTACTAAGACAAAACTTAAAGGTTTATGTTCATTCAGAAGAACAGATCACTATCCGTTTATGCATTTAACGTCTTTTTTGCCGACTATTTCTTGTGAAAGCCTCTTCACAAGAACTTAGTTGCATGTTTTGATAGAACATTGTTCTTTACACACGGTAGGTGGACTGTTCGAACGCTGGACACAAAGCTCATTGTGTACAAATATTTGATGTACAAATTGTTTGCTTCTTTGCAAAAGTTGAGTTGCGGATAATTTTAAAAGGGTATTTTATGTTAGCCCAGACTCAAGAATAATGTTTATTTAATAATAACAAGTTCTAAAAAACCTTCAGTAGGTATTATCAGGTTCGTGACAGATTCCTCTTATTATTATCCACCTTAATATTTATTTCAATCGCAAGACAAGATATGTCGGTGATATTGAGTCTTAGATGATAGCTGTATATTGGACGTATTAGCTGGGAGCAAACTTTGCCCACGGGTCCCGGTAGTAGTTCAGTGGCGAGTCACAAGCGGCCAGAGTC
The DNA here is from genome assembly GCA_018248615.1 of Erynnis brizo brizo. Classification (NCBI taxonomy): domain Eukaryota; kingdom Metazoa; phylum Arthropoda; class Insecta; order Lepidoptera; family Hesperiidae; genus Erynnis; species Erynnis brizo. Next base: position 13,978 of record DWIY01000016.1, read on the forward strand.
TGGGCGTCTCATCAAGTCAGTCGGCTTCGCTAATTAGGAAAAACAATTCGCTGTACATTCGTTTTCTCGACCGCCCGCCAATTCCGCGTACCCCGCTAGAGAGCTGCTAATTTCATCCCGGTACAGTTTTTTTGCGTCGCGCATCATATTCGGCATTTGCCCACTCGATCCGCCATCGAAATTAAGGCCCGAACAATGTCTGACAAAGCGACCGTCTGCAAAACATCCACGAGCCGGATTCCGCGACCACTGCCTGTTTTTTAAATCGCCATCTCGCTTCACGAGCCTCGAATGAGGGAGCTTGTCATAGCTGGGAAGCCGGCCTGCCCTATTATATGAAAAATCTGAATGCCAGCCCGGCTCACTAAAATGTTGCCATTGTGCTCTGTAATTGAGAGACGTGATTTTTGACTTAAGTTCAGTCTACCTGTTTCGTGCTTTAGTAAAAGATATTTATTTAAACATGAAACGGGCGGTTAGGTTAGTGAAATGTTTAAGTAAAGTATGTAAAAGGCGGATAAATTATATTTACATCAAAGTATTACAATTATCTATTAATTACCATTATTATTATGGCTTCAATTAACTTCTTTAATCAATTTTAACGCTAAGCAGACATCAGGTAGATTTAAACCTTTTTTAAATAAATGTAGGTACGTACGTGGATATGTATAGACAGACAGTGGTATCAAAGTTTAGCGTATTAAACGCAAATAAAATATATGTATACCCAATAATAATAACCTAATTTAGCACGACTTAGGTATATTAATTTTCCAGACTCAACATTACATTTTGGTGGCGCAAGCGCAGGACAGCGGTCATCCGTCCCTTTCTGGCACAGTGACTGTGTACATCAATGTGATTGATCTAAACGATAACGCTCCGATATTTGACCCCATGAGCTTCTCCAATGAGATCCTGGAGGATGTTCCCGTCGGCTCCCAGGTGGTGACAATCAGCGCTACGGATATGGATTCAGGTACGTTACACCTATACCAGAAAAAATAAAACTATCGACGTCTTAGTCAGATTTTTCTTTGATATAGCCCAATATCTGCTTTCTATTATATTTTCAAGTCAAAATCTTACATAGGTACTCATTGATCATCATATCATGTTATTATCGTTCGCACAATTGCCAAACAAGACATTAATGCCGATGGTTAAATTAGAACCCACTTCTGATGTATATATTGTTTTATAATAGCATAATAATATAATTAAAACTCTGTTTAAATTAAAATGCAGACATGCTTTCCAGAATCATCAAGAAAGTAATAAAATGTGGGTTTGGAGATTCTCTTTCATGCTAACCGCCCTTATAAATATTATGTTTTATTTTGTTACACTGGCACCACACAAATATTTACGTGAGTTCTCGATGCGTTAATCTATAGGAAAGGACGTATTTTGATTTTATGCATGTTTTTTCATGATCGTATTGGAATTTCAGGTTCAAATGGGAAACTTACCTACAGCATCACGGCTGGCGATGACAACCACGACTTTAAAATCACGTCAAATGGCACAATACTTACAGCGAGATCTCTTGATCGGGAAACAATACCGATATATAATTTAATTGTCACAGCCAGAGACTTGGCTAAGCCACCAGAACCTCAGCTATCTTCTACTGTTCAGGTATTTTAAAATTTTAATACATATGTCAGTAAGTCTTTAGACTACTAAATAATAAATATTATGTTAAATCTTTGTCCGTACTTTATAATAATTCTTAATTTCTCAGGTTACAATACAATTAAAGGACGTTAATGATATGGCACCGGAGTTCATAACACCAAATACAACAACAGTATCCGAGAATATTCCGCTTAACACTGTTATAATGACTGTAAAGGCTATAGATAAGGATGAAGGCAGAAATGGATATGTTGAATACTTTATGACACCTGATCCGGAAGTAAATGGTCATTTTTCGTTAGGAAATGTTGATGGAATATTACGAGCAACAGGAAAACTTGACAGAGAATTAAAATCTATGTACACAATAATTGTCACAGCCAAAGACAGGGGAGACCCACCCAACATTACGAAGACAAAGATTATTATTAAAATCCTGGATGAAAATGATAATAGTCCAGTATTTGATCCAAAGCAGTACAGTGCCTCAGTCCCTGAAAATGCAAGCATAGGTGCAGCTGTTTTACAAGTACGTATATTTGTATATGAAAATATTAATTTACAAGTTTTCACTACAAGGAGACGTTGATCAAGTGTATTATTTTATAAATTGATGTGTTTTTTTATTAATTTACAGGTTTCCGCTACAGACATTGACGAAGGATTGAACGGAAGAGTCCGATATTCTATAGCTTCGGGTGACCATAATCGGGATTTTAGTATTAGTGAGGACACTGGAATAGTGAGAGTTGCTAAGAATCTCAACTTTGAAAGAAAATCGCGCTATATACTTATGATAAGAGCCGAAGATTGTGCAAGGGATGACATTAGATTTGATACCGCAGAGTTATCTATTTCTATTCAGGACATAAACGATAACCCGCCCACGTTCTTGGATTCACCATATTTGGCCTATGTTATGGAGAACGTAATTCCGCCTAACAGAGGATATATAATAACAGTTCACGCATACGATGCTGATTCACCTCCTTTCAATAATCAAGTTCGCTATTTCATTAAAGAAGGCGATGCAGACCTTTTTAAAATAAATGCTTCGTCTGGGCAGATTTCTTTACTGCGAACATTAGATAGAGAAGCCCAAGACGAATATACGTTATCTCTTGTAGCCATGGATACAGGTAATAATTTTTATATTTGTCTACGTTACTCATCAAGTTTTAGGTTTATAGAAAATAAGTATTTAAATATAATTTAAATTGTAACTTAAAATAAAAAACTGTTTCAGGATCACCTCCATTAACTGGATCGGGTACAGTAAAAATTCTTGTTCAAGATGTTAACGATAACAGTCCAGACTTTGAAAGACAAAGCTATAAAACTACAGTGCTTGAAAATTTACCACCTGGAACAATATTACTAAATCCAAAAGCAACAGATAAAGATGTTGGGAATAATGCTAAAATAAGATATAGCCTACTAGGGGAAAAATCAGAAAGATTTCAAATAGATCCTGTAACAGGTATCATTGCAACAAATGCTACTCTAGATAGAGAAGAATGGGATATATATTACTTAATAGTAATGGCTCAAGATTCTTCAACTACTGATCCTAGAACTGCAACTGCTAATGTAACAATTGTCGTAGAAGATGAAAATGATAACACACCAACATTTTTACAAACAGAATATGAAGTGTATATTTCAGAACGTACTCTTCAAGGAGATTTTATTTTTGGTGCCAAAGCAAAAGATAATGATATTGGTCAAAATAAAAAAATACTCTATGATCTTAAGGGTGAACACCAAGACCTATTTGCAATAAATAGGGATACTGGAGTAATCAAAGCGAAAGAAAATCTAATGAAGTACGTGGAAAAAAGTAAATCGATATTTAATTTGATAATTGTCGCAAGTGATTGTGGTACAAATCCGAAACAAGCAACTACTGAGTTAAATCTTATACCGAAATCCGGTAAAAACTTCCCAAAATTTAGTGTAACAAATAAGTTGACTTTTACATTTTCTGAAGATACTCCCGAAGGAGTTTTGGTGACTAGGCTATCTGCATCATCTCCTAAGAAAGGACCAAGTGGGCTGTTACAATATTCTGTTGCAGGAGGTAATGTTGGTGATGCCTTAAGAGTTGAACCAATGAGTGGTGAAGTTTTTATAACAGGAAAAGGACTTGATTACGAGACAATGCCCCTTTATGAAGTTTGGTTTGAAGTAAAAGATTCCGATAACCCGCCCCTAAAATCGTTTATTGAGATAGAAATAAAAGTAACAGACGCAAATGATAATGCGCCTATTATTGATAACACGCTATATAATGCTACTGTACTCGAAGAAGAATCCCAACCTCAGCTTGTTATTAAAATTGACGCGCATGATGATGATTCAAATGAAAATGGAAGAATATCTTTTAGACTTATAAACGATTATGACGAAACGTTTAAAATTGACTCAGAAACCGGTGAAATTTATACTAACATAGCATTGGATCGAGAATCAGTTCCCTTTTACGAGTTATTGGTAGAGGCAATGGATCACGGAGTGCCTCAACTGGTTGGAACATCTACGGTTTTGGTAACAGTTTTAGATAAAAATGATAACCCACCACGATTCACTCGACTTTTTAGTGTAAATGTGACGGAAAATGCAGATATTGGATCGTTTGTTATAAGAGTAACAAGTTCTGACTTGGATTCTGGACCAAATGCAAATGCCACATACAGTTTTGTTGAAAATCCTGGTGAAAAGTTTATAATTGATCCAATAAGTGGCAATGTAACTGTGGCGCGGCCTTTAGATCGCGAAATTCAAGATGAATATATTCTTAAGGTTGCAGCAATAGACGGTGCCTGGAGGTCAGAAACTCCATTAACAATTACCATTCAAGATCAAAATGATAATGCGCCAGAATTTGAGTATTCATTTTACAGTTTTAATTTCCCTGAATTGCAAAAGAAAAACAGCTTCGTGGGACAAGTTATTGCAACTGACAAAGATAAACAGGGTCCTAATTCTATAATATCTTACTCACTACAGCAAACATCAGACTTATTTACTATTGATCCAGCAACCGGAGACATCACAAGCAAATTTATGATGAATTATAAGAGGACATCACTAAATTCATCACCTGAAAATACTTACTCAGTTACTGTGGTTGCAACGGATAATGGAAAACCCCCAATGTCATCTGAATGTCTTGTTACTATAAATGTTGTAGATGCAAACAATAATAAACCTAAATTTGTAAATCATGAAAAATTTGTTCCCGTCCCACAGGATGCTACACTTGGAGAAAAAATTATAAGGCTTCAAGCAGAAGACAATTTAGATTTCGGTATAAATGCCGAAATAGAATACTCTGTTTCTGGAGGAAATGGTACAACTTACTTCATGATAGATAGATTAAGTGGTTGGATAATAGTAAACAAGCAATTTTATTTTATAGGCAAATATTATGAATTAAAAATTAAGGCAGTAGATAGAGGTGTACCACCACAATGGGATGAAACTACTATAACGTTTGTAGTAACTGGTGATAACATTCACAGTCCAAAATTCACTGCTTTAAGTTATCAAGTAATTGTCCCTGAAAATGAACCAGTTGGAGCATCTATATTAACTTTAAAAGCAACAGATGAAGATGAAGGACCTAATGGTATAGTGAGATATGAAATTTCTTCTGGTAATGCTGGTGAAGAATTTCAAGTTCACCCTATGACAGGAACAATAAGTATATTACGACCTCTCGATTATGATGAAATACAGGAATATCGACTTAACATAACTGCAAAAGATTTGGGTTTCAAATCAAAAGAAGCAGCTGCTACTGTTACCATTATATTAACTGACATAAATGATAACGCACCACAGTTTAATCAAAGCTTATATGTGGCGTCTTTGCCAGAAAATTCGCCAAAGAATAGCTATATATTTAAGGTGCAAGCCGTTGATATTGACTCTCCAAAAAATTCAGTAATAAAGTATTACATAAAGAACGAAATGTCGTCATTATTTTCCATAGACATTAGCACGGGCAAAATATTCTCTAAAGAAGTTTTTGATTATGAAGAAAAGACAGAATACAAACTTAAAATTGTGGCAGAAAATCCAGATTCCGTAATGCATAGCACTACTGAAGTAATTGTTCATATAACGGGTGTCAACGAATTCTATCCCAAATTTATTCAACCAGTTTTTCATTTCGATGTATCTGAGTCAGCGGAAATTGGAACAAATGTTGGAGTTATCCAAGCAACTGATCAAGATAGTGGCGATGACGGAATTATATATTACTTGTTTGTTGGATCAAGCAACGATAAAGGTTTCAACATCAATGCACAAACAGGTGTCATCAGAGTAGCAAGGTATTTAGATAGAGAAACACAAAACAGAGTAGTGCTAACTGTTTTGGCAAAAAATTCTGGAGGTATTCATGGAAATGATACTGATGAAGCTCAAGTAATTATATCGATACAAGATGGTAATGATCCTCCAGAATTTTTGAGACACTATTATGAAGCTACAATTTCTGAAGGAGCTAAAATTGGACATAAGGTGATACAAGTGAAAGCTGTAGATAAAGATGTAAGGCCTCAAAATAATCAATTTAGTTATTCCATTATTGGAGGAAATATAAATCAAGATTTTAAGATAGACCCCCAAACTGGCGACATTGAAGTTGCTCGTCAGCTAGATAGAGAATCTCTATCAATGTACTCATTAACTATTGGTGCTATTGATACAGGAACACCTCCACAAACTGGTACTGCTACAGTTAAAATATCTTTAACAGATATAAATGATAATGGCCCACTATTTGATATAAATAATTTCGATGGTGCTGTTTATGAAAATGAGCCTCCTAATACAAGTATTACAACCCTCACGGCTAATGATCCAGATCTACCTCCAAATGGAGCTCCATTTTCATATTCGATTGTTGGCGGTAAGCACAAAGCTTATGTAAAAGTACATAGACATACTGGTGTACTATTGACCACTAAAAAGATTGATAGAGAGCAAACACCAAAGTTGGAAGTGATCATTCAGATAGAAGATAGTGGTTCACCTGTTATGTCTTCAAACTATACAATATTATTAAAAGTTTTAGACAGAAATGATAATCCACCTACCCCAAGATCTGCCCATGTTCTTGTTTATGCATTCAATAATAAAATACCGAGTGGAAAGATTGCCGATGTAAAGCCCAATGATCCTGATATCGTCGGTGATTATAAATGTAAAATTATTAAAGAATCAACATCGGAAAATACGCTTGCATTACTAAGTATTAGAAAAGGATGTGATTTATATACGAACGCTATTAGGCCAGGTCAAGGATATTCATTTTCAGTGTCGGGTAATGATGGTATCCATAGAGATGTGTTGTCTTCAATAAGTGTTGAATATTTTACATTCGACAATACAACTGTAGAGCATTCAATCACTATGAGAGTCGTTAATATGACTGCAACAGATTTTTTAAAACAATATTATCGTCAATTATTAGAAATATTAAAAGTAGGCTTGAAAAACGGGGAATTTATACATTTGTATAGCATACAGCAATCAAAAGAAAATTTAGATTTAACTATAGCGATCAAAGGTAATGATTCGGTATGGAAAAAAGAAAATACAGAAAGTCGTGTAAAGTCAAAAGAATCAGAAATTAGAAAAATCTTGAAAACTCAAATTATCGTTTCTTTTTACCCATGTACTATTCATAAATGTCAAAATGATGGCGTATGCACAGACGCAATAAAAGTAATGGATGATACAAAAATAACGGAGAGCACAACTCTTATTCTGACATCTCCATTGGTGAAACATGAATATACCTGTCATTGCACAGATCGTTTTATGGGAAATAACTGCGAAATGCGTCAAGATCCTTGTTCACCGAACCCATGCCACTTTGGAGGACAGTGTCGAAAACAAGGATATGACTTTATTTGTACTTGTCCACCACGACGCGAGGGCAAAACCTGTGAATTGGAGAGAGATGATGTTTGCAGCATCAATCCATGTAAAAACGGAGGCTCATGTAAAGAAAGTTCAGATAGAAACTCATTCTTTTGCTTATGTCGTCCTGGATATAGAGGTAATCAATGTGAAGCATTGGTCGACTCATGCAGGCCTAATCCTTGCATGCATGGAGGCATATGCATAAGTCTGAAGCCAGGATATAAATGTAGCTGCACTAATGGTCGTTATGGTACACATTGCGAAAGCTCAACGTTTGGTTTTAATGAGTTATCCTACATGCAGTTTCCAGCGTTAGACGCATCCACTAACGACATTACCATTATTTTCGCTACTACGAAGCCAGATGCTCTTTTGCTCTATAATTATGGTTCGCAAACAGGTGGAAGGTCAGATTTCATTGCAATTGAACTTCTTGGAGGCAAGCCTGTATTTTCGTTTGGCGGAGCTAGAACTTCAATAACATCGGTTACTTTATCGGAAAATGATCTTGCTGATGGAAGATGGTATAAACTGACTGCAACAAGAAATGGACGTGTAATTTCGCTAAGTGTCACCTCTTGTACAGATCATGGTGACACATGCATGGAATGCGAACCGGGAGACGAATCATGTTACGGCGATGATACAGGACAAGCAGGGTACGTTAAAATAACATTAAAATTTATTTTACCACCGCTTTCATTACCACCTAATTTTCTATTTCAATCAATGTAGAAATAAATTGATAGTAAATAGATAGATATTGACATTTTTACTCTACAGTTTTTTTTACAATGTTATAATATTATAATTCGTCTTACTGAAAAACTTTTTAATCGATATTTATTATAGTATCGAAATTTCTTATCAAAAACACTTTTTTCATTTCAGGACACTTAACTTCAACAATGAACCACTTCTTATTGGTGGGCTACATAAAGCAGATCCAGTTTTAGAACGACCAGGACAAATACATTCCGATGATTTTGTGGGATGCATGCATAGTATAACGATTAATGGGCGCATATTAAATTTGACAAATCCTCTACAATCCCGCGGTGTTGAACCAAATTGTGACAGATCAGAGAAAGGTGCCTGCTTCAAGAAAGACGTGTGTGGCCTTGGTGAATGTTTCGATACATGGAAAACTCATTATTGTAAATGCGATCAAAAATTCATATCACCTGATTGTTCGTCATCTCTGCAGACTATTTCGGTGAACGGGAATGCTTTCCTCGTGTATACTATATCAGAAAAACATCGCAGAATGCAGTTGTTAGAGTCTTTTTATGGCGGAAGCACAATATGGGAGAAGAAAAATAGCAAAACGTTTGGGAAAATAGCCACTAAAGTCAGCAACCCAATGAAAACCTTATCATTTTCTTTTAGAACTCATAAAAGAGATGGCATCTTATTTTACGCTGCTACCGATAAATACTATACATTAATTGAAATACTAGAAGGGAAAGTTACTTATACATCGAAACAAAATACAATAGTGAATATGACTCAAGCTGATGAACAAGAAGTTTCAGATGGAAATTGGCATAACATCACTTTAATTGCTTACGGAAGAAGTATTCAATTAACTGTTGATAGCAAGAATCTTGGAGAGGAACTTGATGCCGCTAGTGTACATGACTTCTTAGACCCATATTTAACTATTATGTCCCTGGGTGGCGTCAAACCTGAATGGATATCAACCCCTAATAAGTTTGAAGGGTGCCTTGCAAATTTTTCTATCAATAATGAAATTCAACCCTTTACCGCAAATGGTACTATTTTTAAAGAAGTAATGCGTATAGGAAAAATAATAAGTGGATGTCACAATGCCTTTGGTGTAGGCTTGGCCCAAAATACTGCTCCACTTATTATTGGTATTATAGTTGTAATAACATTTTTCGTTATACTTATTGTGGCTTTGTTAATTTCCTTTATTGTATATCGACTGAGAAAACAAAAGAAAGAAAAAAGTAATATACCCACAGGAAAAAGTAACTTATCGCATACAAAGCAAAATGGTGGTCCTGCTATGCTAAATGCTCCAAATCTGATAGCTGGAACCAACGACAGTCTTATGAATCGTAATTTACATAGTAATGAAACAAGCCTGAGTAATTACATGTCTGATAACGCCGATATAATGCGAAATGTTGGTCATATAGTTGGTCCGGAATTATTGTCAAAGAAATACAAAGATAGAGAAATTATGAATATTGACCCGCCAAGGCCTCAACGGCCTGATATAATAGAAAGAGAAGTAGTAGGAAAAAGTCCCGCACTTCGGGAAGATCATCACCCACCTCCACCACCGTCAACCAACACTTCACACCATACACATGATCATCCTAGTGGTATGGATTTGAATTCAGAAGTACCAGAACATTACGATCTGGAAAATGCAAGTTCTATAGCCCCATCTGATATTGATATTGTTTATCATTACAAAGGATTTCGTGAAGCGGCTGGTGTTCGAAAATATAAGGCAACCCCACCACCCATAGCTGGATATCACCACAAACATCAAACTCCTCAACATAGGCATTCACCTCATCATCCCAGTGGATACCCACCGCGTGTAATACCCCAAGCATCGCAGCCACCACCTCAACCCAGACAGCACCAGACAACTCCTCTTGCAAGGTTATCGCCAAGCAGTGAATTAAGTCAGCAACCAAGAATTCTTACACTTCATGATATATCAGGAAAACCATTGCAAAGTGCCTTACTAGCTACTACTTCGAGTTCTGGTGGAGTAGGCAAAGATGCCTTACATAGTAATAGTGAACGTAGTCTTAATAGTCCTGTGATGTCTCAATTAAGTGGTCAAAGTTCGTCCGCTGGTAGAAAAACACCAAGTGCTCCACCTCAAGTTCCACAAGTTTCAGTAAGTTCTGGTGCAGTAGGATTGACTGCTGAAGAAATTGAAAGAATGAATGCTAGGCAACGAACTTCTAGTCTAGTTTCTACGTTAGATGCAGTTTCTAGTTCTAGTGAAGCACCAAGAGGAGGCGGAGTTAGTCATCATATGTCTCATAGGCACCATTCTCCACCGGTGGATAATCGAAGTTCAACTGGCTCTGACGATGAGAGTGGTAATGATAGTTTTACATGTTCAGAAATAGAATATGATAATAATAGTATTAGCGCAGACAAACCTGAAGATGTCAGGAGACAAAATGTTAGTAGCGGAAGTAATAACAAAAAACCTTTATTGCCACCTCCATACGAAAGTTTCGATTCTTCGTTTCGGGGTTCTCTAAGTACATTAGTGGCATCAGACGATGATTTAGCTCCACACGTAGGCGCTGCGCTTTATCGACAAGCCAATGGATCCCCAGCGCCGGCCCCCCTCGGGTGGGATTACGGTTTGCTAAATTGGGGACCTAATTTCGAAAGTATGATCGGAGTTTTTAAAGACATAGCGGAACTCCCTGATTCTGTAAATGGTCGAATGTCTTCCTCGCTGAGACTTCCAAACGGTACGCCGAAGCCGTCCGAAGAATATGTATAGTAATATTGTAAATAGTTTTAAAATAAAACATAATTATTTTGTACAAAATTTTTGGGATCTTTTTGAAATTAAGCAATATTGAAAAATCTGGCGATATTTTTTTAATTTTTATAGTTAGCCCTTCTTGTTTTGACTGATGAATTCAACTATTCATATCTGTCTTTTGTCCTCAG